>VSMD01137397.1:14069-37555 GCA_008750895.1 Mirza zaza | reverse complement strand
CCACCCTTGACCAGGATTAGTGAGAGGAGACTCCCCAGTCCTGGCTGTGGAACTTGGTGACAGACAGCAAGGGCAGGTGACCCAGGCAGGCAGGACTGAATTAGCTGACCCATTCTCCTCCCCACCCAGAGTGTCTTTCTAGGCTAACAAGATGGGATAAAGGCTTTGTTCTCATTCAAATGGGGGGGAGGGGGAGGAGTTTCTATACAGGCTCTGTTCCCAGTATTGCCACCCCTGAGCAGTGTGGCCCAAAACAAGTCAGCTTGCTCTGGGCACCCCGTTCCCCAGCTGAAATATGTTTGAACTCTTGTGAGCACAGCCCAATTAGAATCACATTGTATGTTGCAACCCGACACACTCATATGTGCTGAGACCCCTGTTCCACATAAAAATGCTTCATTTTTCTATTGTTTCATTTCATTGCATAGCTTATGTGCTCTCTTGTGCTCACTCACTCGCTCTCTCTCTCTCTGTCTCTCTCTCATATGCTGATCAAAACCCACTAAAATGACTTCATAGGTGGTTAATGGGTCACAGCCATAGTCTAAAAAACACCAAAGGATAGAAAGCGGCAGATATGGAAGATGAACAAGTCTAATTTACAACATGAGGACTATAGTTAATAAAATTATATAGTATTAGGGATTTTTGCTAAACAAGTAGATTATAACTGCTCTAGCCATAGGGGGGAAAATGGGAGACTATGTGAGACGGTGGATATGTTCATTTGTTTCACTGTAATAACCATTCTACTATATATGTATATTTCATAGCATTGTATACTTTAAATATACACAATAAAATTTATTTTTAAAAGAACACTAGACCAGATACTGCCTGTGACTCAGTGAAATATCCTGGCCACTACGCAACTTCATTTATCGGCCAGAAACCAGAAGAAAGATGCAGTTTCCCAAGCGCCAAAGGAGGAAAGTGGCCCCACCCTTCACCTCCTTGAAAATCGCAGCACAGGTGGAAGGTTCCCGAGAAGCTGCAGAGCTGCAGGGCGCCTGCCCCACCTGGTGAGCAATCTTTTGTAAGGTGGGCCGCAGCCACAGGTGAGTCTTCATTTCTTCCTCCCTCTCATCGGCAGTGACAGGTGATCCCGTGTGCAGAATCTTCTGCTGCCCCAGCAGCCTCAGGTGGACGCACAGGATGGGCTCAAGGAGGGGCTGCCACAAGGGGTGCAGGTCACACAGGTACCCTTGCGTGTGGCCCCAGGGAGTGGCTCATGGATGGCATGGCATCCCGCAGCACAGACACACTTGGAGATGGTCCATCCACAGCCCCGGCCTCAGTGTCTGTCCCTCTCACCTTACCAGCTCGCTGACTTAGGGGCAAATTGGTTAAGTTCTCCGAGCCTCATGTCATGGGAAATGGAGCCAAGCTGAGTCTCCCACGCAGGCACAGGGACTCACCAGCGCCTGCTGCACCTGTGGCTCCACCTCCAGGGCGTTCACTGAGCGTCTCAGCTCCAGGATCCCCGACTGGCAGCACTGCAGCTCCTCGGAGCAGGACGTAGCCTGCAGGCTGATGCCTTCGGACTGGGGCACAGTGGGGTAAATGACACGGTCACCTATCTGACCCAGAACAGAAGCCGGGTGCCCCCCTCCATGCTGGGCAGCCCCGCCCTCACCTGGGCTTGGAACCACTGCTCCATGTCCTGGCAGTTGGTCTCCACCATGGCCTCGTACTGGCACCGCATCTCCCCAGCTCCCTGCTCAGGTCCAGGCGGGGTTCTGTGTCCAGCTCAATCCGGAGCTTGTCCTCCAGCTGGCAGTCCAGAATCTGGGCTTCCTGTGGATTCACCCCACCCCCACCAAGTTTCCTCCCCACCTGAGACCCCAGCATGGTAAGCACTGAAGACCTGCGCCCCAGGGAGCAGCAGGGCACTGCCGCAGCCCCCTCGTCCACATCTCTCTGCGTGTCTGAAACGGCCTCATGATTATCTCCACTTTCACTTTATCAGAAAGAGCAATACCCATACAGAGTTGTCTTTCTCCTTTTTGAATCGTTACCTATTGAAAAAATTTGAGCCATGGCAGCATGAAAGAAAGAAAAGAGCATCAAAGAGGCATGAGTTCTAATCCCAGCTCTGCCGATTAGCAACGTGGCTTGGGGTCAGTCCCTTCCCTTCTCTGACCCTCCACATCTAATCCTTCTCTGAGTCCTTGAATCGGCCATCTGAATCATTTCCCACAGAAAGCAAGAGACGAGCCTCTATAACACTTTCTCTACATCTTCTTTTCTGTATCTACTGCAGTTTCCTCTCTCTCTGGGCCTCGGTTTCCTCATCCCTAAAAGGGGAGCGTTGGACTAGAGCCCCCTGTGTGGCCTTTGCCAGCACTGCCTTTCCAAGATCCTAGGTCCAAGGGTCTTTACTTCCCAACCCAAGGACCAGGCCTGTCGCTCTTCCTGGTCAAGCTCCTCAAATTGGCCTTGCCGTTTCTTGGCTGCTTACACCTGCTCAGGTTCTTTTCCAAACACAGCAGCTCCTCCCTTGGGGACTCCTGCGGGGCCCTCAGCCCCCCTGGCGCAGGCTCACAGCGCCCAGGAGCCTGTGCAGGCTGTCGGCCTCCCCTAGCCGGCCAGGCCGAGATCACGGCAGCACTGTCACAACAGAGGCACATGAGCCTCCAAGCCAGCGGCCCTCCGTCAGCAGCCCTCTCCTTTTGTTCTTCTCTGGTCAGGGGTACCTGTATGTCAGCTTCGATTGGGGGAAGCTTTCTATACTAAATAAAATAAGAAAATACTTATTGGCCGTTTGCTATGCACCAGACACGTTCACGCACAAAAACAGCAGTTAAGATCACACGTGGGAGGCGGGTGGACTGTGGTTGGGATCTCAGCGCCATCGCATGCCAGGTGGACCTTTGAGCAAGTCTGTTTCCCTGAGCCTCAATGTCCTGCCCTGTAAAACGGGGTAACAATTCTTAGCTCAATGATTGTTGTGAAGATGGAATAATTTATGCTCAGCACTTGGGTGGAGCCTGACGCATCATAAACCCTCAACAAATGCAACTGGGACTGTTGAGACCCAACCTTGTCTTGCTGACTTAATTTTTTATTAGGACTTGATCTTTAACCAAACACATATTAAATTATCCCAAAATTCTGGGAGGACTGGATTGTTTTACTTCCTAGGTCAGTGGAAACATTTTCTTGGGTGAGTTCTTTTGAAAGGCTGGGTCTCCTTCCTCCCCCCAACGGAAGGTCCTGTACCTGATGCCAAAGAGGCGGAGAGAAGGGACTCTGGGAGCAGAGGATCCCGACTTCCGGTGAACCCTCTGGGTCCTAACGCCATCGCAGCCTTTTTCATGTTGTCCTCCTGGACGGCCCAGCCAGCCTTCCCCTCCCTCCTGCTTAGGATCTGGGAATGAGAGACGCCACGCTCCGTGAGGATGTGATCATGGCAATGAACAAAATGTGACCAGGGCCATAACAGGGCCGTTTCCATCACTTTCCTTCTGATGTATTTCTAAGCATGAGGTATCTGAGGTTATGGGACAGGCTGAGCCTGGGACCGTGTACACACACAGGCAGGGTTTCACGTCTTGCTCCACTGTGGGTCCCCGAGTAGAGGGAAGTGATGGAACACCACCAGCTGGGTTTCGGCAGCAGTGAAGCGGTCATAGGGACAGCCCCTCGGACTGGAACCCCAGCTCTGCACAGCCGTGACCCTGCACCAGGGTCACCTGACCACCCCTTTTTCTCCTCGTCCACCTCGTCCAGACACCAATGCAGGGGTTGCATGACCCCATATCACAGCTCAGCAGTTTACCAGCTCTGTGGCTTTAGAGCTGCTAAAATAAAATAGAAATATTAATATCCACCTGAGAGGGTTGTTAAAAGGGTTCAAAGAAACCCTTTGAGGTATGTGAAAATTCCCAGCCCAGCCTTGACATCTAGTAGAAACAAGGGTGATTTCAGGAATATTATAATCGCTGTTTCATTGTTGGCAGTAACAAAACAGGAGACTAGTGGAAACGACCACACACAAACTGGCACAACCCAGTGAATATCAGCACTTAATAGAAAATACTAAGTAAATGTGGTTAATGTTTTTTCTTAAATAAAGCTAGGTATTTCTTCCTTCCCACAGTCTTGTACAGAGTGGGAACTCCGGGGCAGAATAGAAAGATGAAAACGCCGCAAGAGATGTTTGAACACAGGGCTGTGGGTTGTTCAAAAGAAGCTGAGACCCACCCCGGTGGGGTGAGCCCCCAGAAAGGCTTCCAGGGAGCAAGGATCTCACCTGGACTTCGAAGCCCAGCTAGAATGTGGATATACAAAGACAAGAAGGAGAGCATCACACATGCGAACAGATGTTTTGGGGGTGACCTTGTGGCTTGGCAGAAGCACAGGATGTTTGGAGAAGGTTAGAGGCAGGGGAGCCACAAAGCGAACTGAGGCTCAGAACACGGCAGCCTCGGAGACCCGGCTAAGAGTTGAGGCTTCATTCCGTGGGCGGCACCTGCCCCACAGCGCCCCGCAGGGCAGTTGCGGGCACTGATGCTCCGTAGCTGGTGAGTGCATGGCAGCGTATCCTCGAGTAAGGCAGGCTCTGGACGGCAAAGAAAGAAATCCACTTCCCAGCCAGCGTCCTCGCATCACGGTCGGCGGCAGCAGCAGCGGTGCCTGCTCAGTGGAGCTGGATGTAGAGCCAAGTTGTTGGGCCCCCGGTGGCACCAAAGTTTGTTTCTGGCATCTTCAATTCATCAGCGTGGATGTTAAGGGAATTTCATCCCCCAGGGACGCCCTCTGAGCCTCCCACCACCCGTGCTCAGCTGTCTTTCCCCACCGTCGATGCCAGAGCTCCAAGCCTCGGCTTACCTTCTGCTGAAGCTCTTCGATGGTCTCAAAGTGCGAGCTGTATAGCAGCCAGGTACACGGTTCCCAGCGCGGCCACCTGCCACAGCGCACCTGGAGCAAGGACCTTCAAACTGCTCTCCCCAGAGCATGAGGAGCAGGGCTTTCCGTTATCGCAAGAAGCCGTGGTCCTGGACCGCTGAGTAGCGGATTGGCTACAAGGACCAAGGACCCAGGTGTGAGAATGTTCTCTTGCCCAGACCTTTTATCCACCCACTGTGGGAACAGATGGAATACACGAGCTTTCCTAGGACTCTTCATTTCTTCTGCCATTGGCACAACCATTAGCAGCTTTTCGGTCCTCGTGGGTAGCTTCCTGCTTTGTAAAAAGAAAGGGTAACTGCCTTCAGACCCCTTGTTACTGCCTTCTGTTACTAAAAGAAATGTTCTGTGTTATTGCTTTAAGGATGCCCCATTGAGAATTTAGGCTCTGCCCCCTGAGTGACCCTCTGGCATCTCTCTGGGCGTGGCATTGCCTTTCAGATGAAGCTGTCCTCTCCACCGGCCCTCGATAAACAAAAAGGTAGAGTCCCTGAGCATAGGGACCAAGCAATGGAACAGGGGCTGCTAAGTTACTAGAACTAAAAGAAACCCAGAGAACTAAATGAGCCTTCCTGCTTCAGAGACCAGAGAGGGGCTATTAGTTCCTCGGGAGTGCAGAGCAGGTCAGTGCTGGAGCCGGGCCTTGGACCCAGGGCTCCGGCACATTCTGTTTCCTCCACACCAAGATGGGCAAATCTTTTCTGTTCCAGAGCCACATAGTGCTATCTTAGGCTTTGCAGGCCACACATCTCTTTGCACTACAGCCACTCAACTCTGCTAGCGTAGCACGAAGCAGACACAGAAAACACGGAAACAGATGGCTGTGGCCATGTTCCAGTAAAACTTGATTTACCCAAACAGGCAGCAGCTGGATTTGACCTGTGGGCTGTAGTTACTGTCCCTGCTCTACCCAGCTCAAGGAAATGAGGCCTAAAAATTGGATGCCTCTGAGCACCCGGGAGGACTTCAGCCTGCTCTGAAGCCAGAGGGCTGGGCAGAGGGCAGGCACCCGGAAATGAAACAGGTAGACCCCAGAACTGGACACTGGGCCTCCGCCACAAGGGCCTCCACCCTACCAGGGTCTCTACAACAAGGACCGGAAGTTTGTCCAGTGCTCTCAGAGCAAACAAAGTCGCCGGTGTGTTGCCGCTGCTGTTGTGTCTGAAACTTGGGCTTCAGAAAGGCCCCTGACAGTGACTCAGCTGCCTTCGTCAATGGGGAAAGCCACAGGAGGGGGACATTCGTTGCCAAAGCAGGTTTCTCTCTAACCAACATTCATCGAGCACTTATAATATGCCAGGCATGGTGACAGGCACTCCCATGTGCCTTACATCCTGACAACTCTGTGAAAGAGGCGGAATGACCCCCACTTCCAAAAGGGAGAAGCAGACGGAGGTGCATAGAGATGAAGAGATGCATGTCAGTAGCAGAACTGGGACCTGGCCCAAGCTTTCCAAAGCCAAAACCACTGATCTTTTCCATGATGCCAAGATGCGCCTTTGAGAGTTTGTTTACATGCAGTGGTTAAGGGAGACTGCTACTTAGAGATAAATTTACCTGGACCAATTGTTCAAAAAGACAGGCATCAAATGATCTCGGGAACTTTCTATTTAGCCCAATTGAGGTCATTGCATTCAAGTGTTAAAACTAACCAAACACAAACAGAGAATTATTTTATTATTCATGATTTTCCCGGTTACGGCCTGGAAGAGGCATATTCTTTTTTGATTATACTGTAAAAGTTGTTCTAATATAATGGGGAGAGAAAGATTCATCCAGTGCAATTAAGAGTGTGTAACCTGCCCACACGATGCCGGACTCCTGGGCCTTCTGGGCAGCATCGCCCTCTAGCTGGGCATCCCTGAGTGGCAGTTCTGCCCAGCGGCCGTCACCCAGAAGAGGGGCTTTGCTCTGGGCGGTGAGCAGCAGGAGCAGGGCCCAGACTCTTGAATAGCCTTGGGGAGAGTTTCGTCTTTGAAAAATCACATCCTTTCCTTTCCAGTCCCTCTCAGGGAAGACCCTGGGACCCATGGGAGTTTCTCCCGGAACATCAAATATGGCAGAGAGTTTATTGCTTTGCTGTGGCCCTGCCTACATCTCCCTATAAACCAGAGTTAATTAGATCAGATGCTCTGGTATGAGGAGAGAGTTCCTCTGAGAATCTCCGTGTGTGGCACACTGGGCCCTGTTTCCAGGGGCTCCTGGTGCTGGGGCATAAATGTTTCCCAAAGGCTATGCCTGTGGCGTCTCCACCCATCCGGTAAGGGAGACGGGCTAGGCAGCAGGGTGGCTGGCAACGCCTCTATCTTGGAAGAACCGTCCAGACATGGAAGCCGGTGGTGGCCATTTCCAGTAGGGGGGTGGCACGCTCGGCCCTGGGCTGTGGCGCTTGGTTTCATATAAAAACTGTTAACAGGCATTTGAGAGTCAGACAGGTCTTGGCAAGTTGGAATGACACACAGGTGTGGAAATAGAGACCGGGTTGGATTGGACGATACGCGCTGGGGAAAAGGGAGCCTGTGGAAGTCCCCCAGGACTTCCAGGGCCTGGCGCTGGGCTGCAAGACCTGTGTGACGGCCCCTGCTGCGGCGCTGGACACAGTGTAAGGTCTGTGCCCTCGCCGAGCCGAATGCTCGAAGGGTAAGGAGATTCTGAGTTCAGTGGTTGCTAGTTATTTGTTTTTAAAGGGAACTATCTGCCCAGGAAAGAGTTTCAGCATCTCAGGAACTCAGAGAAAATGTCCCCATTCTTAGGGAAATGAAAGAAGCAAAAAGGGGACATATTTATTAGCCTAAATAATAATAAACCTTGAGTAGTTGGAGAAAGCATAAAGAGCTTGGAAGATCTGCTAGTCTTGGCATCAGAACACTTAGCTTCCATTCCCACCTGTGATTGTGTGTCTATGAGCACATTTTTCAGGCATCCTAGACTCCGTAAAATGGGGGAGGCTGGGCAGATCATCTGGAAGGCTCTTTCTGGTTCTGACTGTCTAGGACAGCTCTGTCCAACAGGACTTCCTGAATGTCGGACATATTCTGTATCTGTGTAGTCCTATTTGCTAACATTTAGCCATGTGTGGCTAATGGGACTAAGGAACTGAATTTTTCAATTTTATTTAATTTTATTTAGTTCAAAATTAAGTAGTCATATGTGGTTAGTGGCTAGCATATTGGACATAAGAGGTCTAGGATTCTAAAGTCAAAGATTTGGTCTGTTCAGTCTATGATATCAAGATGAGCACATTCTAGAAAAGTTTTGTGCAGGGATTGACATTAAGAAGGATAACTGGTTTGCACACAGTTATGAGAAAAGCCAGCTAGCCAGAAGACCCTCTCCCTTGGCATCTCAGCACACTGAAACTTCACCGCCTATCCGCCCGGAGCCACTGCCTCCTGAGCAGTGTGTTTATGTCCCTGCTGTCAGCCTGACAACCTGGTCTGCCAGGCATGCGTGTGGGATCCTGTCTGGAGAGCCTCCGGGCAGCTTTGGGATCCAATTCGTTTTTCATCACTTCTTCGCAAGGCCAGAGGGCAGATGCTTAATAGAATCATCATTGCAGCTCATTAAGGAAGAACTGTGTGTTTGGAGGGTGAGGTTCAGAAAGGTGTTCAAAGATTCCTGTTCCCCTCCTCCTCCTCTCTACCTGCCACAGCCGATCCATTGCCAAGTCAGATCTATCACCACGTCCCTCAAACTGACCCCTTATTTGTCCATGCCCCCCGATGTAATCTTAGCTGAGACCCTGTTAGCTTCTCCCTTCCCCTTAACCATCCTGTCCACACTCCGTGGTGAAACTTTCTAAACAGGGACTCCAATCATGTCATCCTTGGGTTCAAATCCTGCAGCACCCCCACCCACTGCCTTCGGGATAGAGACTAGGCTCTTTGTGGGATACCGGAGGTCCCCTATAGTCTGATGCCTTCCTGCCATTTGAGCTTCACTCCCACTGTCTCTCACAGGCAGTGAGAGAGGCCCTTGAGTCCCCCCAGCCATGCCACCTGCTCTCCCACAGGCCCACACGCTGGCCTGCCTGGCCCATGCTCCGCAGACACCCCTTCCAACCTTCAAGGCCCATCTCAAATGCCACCAGCTACAAAAACCCTTTACAGATTCCCCTCAAAGATTTTTCCCCAATCTTTGTTAATACGTGCTCTTTCTGGGCGGAATTAGACGGGGTAGCAGAATGGTTAGAATATTGCTGCTGTGCAGCTAGACTTGGGTTTAAATCTTTGTCCTGGCATGTGACCTTGGACAACTGACTTAACCACTCTGTGCCTCAGTTTCCCATGTCTAGAATGGTTACAATGCCTACCTTACAAGAAGGTCATGAAAATTGCCTAAGTTAATTTATGTAACATGCTCAACATAGTACTTGGTGCATTATAAGTACTAAATAAATGGTAGCAACTGCTGTTACTGTTGTTATTATTATTATTATTATATGGCCCTTACTGAGGATGGAGTAGGGCCTCACTGGTCTTAGCTCCCAGCTAATTATAAATGTCTGGATGGTGGTGATCGTGAGCATATCTTGGTGTCCTGCGCGCCCAGCTGTAGTTGGCAAACAGCGAGGACACCGAATATGAATTGGTTGAGTGTCTCTAGAGACTGAAAGCCGCAGTTTGAATCCTGAGTCCACCACTTACTAGCTGTGTGACTTTGGGAAAGTTTCTTAACCTCTCTGGGCCTCAGTTTCCTAATTTATAAAGTGGATAAAACAACGGGTTATTTTTTTTCATAGATCGTTGCAAGGTGTCCAGGTACTCTCACCCGGGTAAGCCAACCTCTGATGCAGAACCTGCACCTAGTAGGTGCTCTGTGAAAATTTTCTGAATGAATGAATCAATGGTCCCATTGTACCAGCTGTGATGAGACTTAGGGGTGGGTTTATTACAGTATTACCCTCAGTTACAGTAGCTTGGCCTTGGTTTCTGGCATAATCATCTCCCTCCTCTCTTCACTCTTTTGTTATAATCCTTGGCTCTGGCCCCATTGCTTGATTTTAACTGGTTTATGGCATATGGCCCTCTTTAGTGAACACCCCTCAAGCTCTATGGAAGCAGAAGAGGCATAAATATAAGTATAGGACTTGGCCACATTCCTCCCGAGCCCACGTGAGGAGAAGTGGCTTGTGGGCGCAGCAGCATGAGCAGCAGAGACAGACTTGTTTGCAGGGCCATTGCGAGGCTTTATTTGCCAGGTAAGAAGAGCACATGCTCTCTGAGGCAGCACAGACGACCAGAAACGTCACCTAAGAGAACAGTTTGCCCTTGGAAATGGAAGAGGCAGTTTCGAAGCGACAAGGGCGCCCCTGCAGTGTCAGAACTCGTTGCGGATGGTCCACCGCCTGGTCCTGCTCAGGGTTTCCTCCCTGGCCGGGGCTGGCCCTGCTCTGTTAATGGCCATGGAACAGCTCCCAGTCCCTCCAGGATCCACTGGCGCTGAGGGACGTCAGTAGCGGCCCGGGGGGCAGGGCGAACAAGGAACGCAGACAGTGCGGGGCACACAGACGGTTCGCGGCAGGCAGGGGGCGGGCGCACAGGGGGGACAGGCAGGAGTGTTGCATGGGTTCGGGGGCAGCCTGCGGGAGAAATCCCAGTGGGGCAGGATTAGTAGAAGAGGCCACCTCGGCCACAGGTCCTGCCAATTCCACCCCTCGGATGCCTCTCAAACCCTTCCGCCCCTGCGCCTTCTCCACCGGGCTCCCTGGTCCCAACCTCTGCCACCTGTGCCTGTATCACTGCATGGCCTTTTAGCTGATCACCCCGGCCTTGCTCGGGCCCCTCCTAACCAAAGTCCACTTAGTGCCCAGAGTGATCATCTATAGATACAAATCTAATCATGTCCCTCCCCTGCCTAAAACCTTCAGTGGCTCTCACGTGTGCTGCAGATGGAGAGTAGCTTCCTTAATAGGACCTGTACCCACCTCTCGCCATAGCCTCACTCCTAGCCCCTTGCTCCCTGAGCCCCAGGTACACTGACCTTCTTCCAGCTCCTCCACGGACCATGCTGCTCCGGGCACAGGCCTGGTGCCCTATTTCCTACTTCTAGAAGACTCTCCTCTCCCCACTCACCTAATCAATTTCTTCTCTTCCTTAAGAGCTCAACTCGACTGTCACAGCCTCCTTGAAGCCCTCCCTGATTTTTCCGTGCCATCCCCCTGTGGTACCCTGTACCTCGTTCCACAGTGATTAATAATGAGTCTATTATGGTCTGTCTCCCCTGCTAGGCAGTGACATCAGTAGCCCTCCCTGTATACCTGGCATAGGATAGAATTGGCACTTAATAAGAATGTGCTTAGTAAGATGAAATGATGAATGGATGTAGGAAGAATACATGGTGAAAGGAAGGAGAATGATCTCAGAGACTGACAGGCGTGGGCTCAAAACCAGAAACAACACGCCAGACCTTGGATGGAGACCAAAGAGCTCAGAAACCCAGAAGGCAGCCTGAGGACCACATACAGCTCAAAATGTGTTTAATTTGGCCGGCACTGTATTTTCTTTAATTTGTCAGAAATATTTTAAAATCAGAAGCATTGAATAGTTTTTTTAAAAATCCAAACTCCCAGCTTCCCTTGAGTCATTAGAGGCTCCAGCAGTACTGGACCGGCACCTCACACGGTAGCAATGGCCCCAAGGCCACTGTCCTGCCTGCCTGGGACATGGCACAAGCTCCCTGCAGTTCCACAGTCTCCATGTAACCTTGTCACTCATGCATGTCCATGGCCTGGACCCTGCAAACGTTTGACTTTGCAACACTTGTCCTGAAGGATAAGATTCTGAATGACAGAGAAAGCTAAGCGTAGAATGAGAAACCACTGTAACAGTAATGAGTCCAGACAGCGGCCTCCTGCTGATTCTACCAGCCCTGACTCAGACCCTCCCCTGCCCACCTGGACCACGGCCAGGCCTCCTGGGCAGTTTTCCCACCTGGTCACTCTCCCTCTGCTGAGTTCTTCCTGCTGCCATCAGGGCCATCTCCCCAAAGAGCAGCTTTGAGCTTTCATTGACTTGCCCAAGAAACATTTACTAAGAATCTACTACATGCCAAGCGCAGGGAATAAAAACGTATTATATTGTCTCTGCACTCTGGATGTTTACCATCTAGCGGGAAAGACAGGCAGTTAAGGAAATTCTATCATTTCCTCCTTAAAATAAAATAAGACCTCCAACTTGCCGATGCAGTAAAACCCCCCTCACCACGTGATCTCCAGGGTTCTCTGTGGATGGGTCCCAGCTGACCGTTCCTGTCCTGCGTCCACCACAGCTCGGTCACACGACGCTACCTACTATCCTCCCAATATGCCAAAAACTCCTCCCTACATGGGGATCTCTAGTTGCCCGTCTGCCTGTCTCCCTAAACCGTCTACGTCAGCATCCTCCATAGCACCTGGCCCACAGCAGGCTCCTGGAGGAGTTTGTCACCTTGGGATGGAACAGAGTGGTCCCCAAAAGGGCAGGCTTGGGACAGCAGCACGAACACCAGGGCCTGACTTTCTCCCGAGCACACCGGCTTCCCGATGCCTTCCCATCATGACAGGGTTCTAAGCTGATGGGCCCTCAGGGTAGATCCAACCGCTTCCTTCCACCTCCCCCAACCCTCGCCCGCATCTGTGTGTGGCCCCGCGGCTGGGCCTGCGTACTTGCTGTCCTCGCTCTCCAGCAGCCCCCGGTACGTGTTGATCTCGCACTCCAGCCGGGCCTTCACGTCCAGCAGCACCTTGTACTCCTGGTTCTGCCGCTCCAGGTCGCAGCGGATGTCGGCCAGCTGGGCCTCCACGTTGCCGATCATGCCCTGCAACTGGGCCAGCTGGGAGCTGTAGCGGGTCTCCGTCTCCGCCAGCGTGGTTTCCAGAGAGCCCCTCTAAGGCAAAGGAGAGACACAACCATGAGGAGGGGGGCTGTCTTCCATGCATGGTTCAGAGCCGAGTCTCTCCTTGGCTCTCGATGAACTCGAGACGGTTCTGAAGCCCAGAAAGGTCGAGTGACTTGTTCAAGGTTAAACAGCCGGTATGTGATGGAACCATGGTTTGAACCCAAATCTGAACCCAAACCCATGGTTTGAACCATAGTTTGAACCCTAAATCTGATCCTAAATCCCATCTTCCTTCTACAAACATTATCTAGTTTTACCCTTTGGATCTGAGCTTCCCCAAGTTCCCCCCCTATAGCATCGTTTAGAACAGTAGTTTACAACCCTGGCTGCCCATTAGAATCACATGGGAGCCCTTTAAAAATATCCATGGCCAGACCCCTCCTCCAGGACTCCAGTTCATTTACTCCAGAGAAGAACCTGGGCACCAGGACTTTGAAAATATCTACAGGTGATACTGAGAACCATACATCTGAAAGGGCAGGCCGAGCAGAGAACAAGCTTTCTTGGGCACTTGTGTTTGACAGCATCTACTTAACCCATGTCTGATTTGAAACATGCCCCTTTTCTCTCTGAGCTGGATCGTAGGAGAAAGCTCCTGCAGGAAGGTCAGCTGGGCAGGCATCCATGGTGGCTGAAGTCTGGGCCTCCTCTTCCTGCCCCCGGATGCCTGCCCCTGTGCTTGGTGCAGGTCCAGAAGGTGAGGCATCCGCCCACTGGCGCCCACCCAGCGGCACTCACCAGGCTGTGCTGGGCCTGCAGCTCAATCTCCAATGTGTTGACCGTCCGCCTCAGATCAATGATGTCCGACTGGTAGCTCTGAAGCTGCTCAGAGCTTGTGGCCACCTGCTGGTTAAGCTCCTCCATCTACAGTGGCGGGGGGAGGGAAGAGAAGGCTGGGCATCCTTTCCCAGGGACACTGGGAGGCCAGCCCACCTGTGAGAGGCCCACCTGCACGTTGAACCATTCCTCCACGTCCCTGCGGTTGGTCTCCACCATGGTCTCGTACTGACACCGCATGTCCTCCAGCACCCTGGTCAGGTCCACGGGGGGCGCCGCATCCACCTCGATGTTGAGGCGGTCCCCAAGCTGGCATCGGAGGGCACCGACTTCCTGAAAAGACAAAGGAATCCCAGGCAAGTGTGAAAAAAATCGCAGGATCCCAGCTCATCTCCCCAGGGAGACATGAAAGATGCAGCCCAAGACGCTAAAGATCGCAGCGTTAGAGGGGCCTTTGAGGATTGCAGTCTGCTCTGCGCCTTCTCAGTGGTCCTGCGGCTCCAGCTGGACACCCCCGTGACGGGACGCTCACTCCAACGCCGCACCCCATGTCAGTTTGGCAGAAGCCAAGAGCAGCCTCAGGCTTAGTTTGATCCATCCAGGCTAAAATGGGAGACCCACGCCTCCAGTATTCCCAGTCACCCTCCGGACCCGTGTTCATCCCGGAAGGAGGGCAACAGGAGCCTGGCTTGACTAGTTCGAGGCCCGAGTTGGAGTGGGCGCCTCCCAGGCTTGGCTGCCAAAGAGAGAAAGTTGTCACTGGGGCTGCCAGAGTGTGCGATAACTCCTCATTAGTGGCTTTTTGGTACAGCTCCCAGTTCTCTGACTTAAGTGGGGTGAGTCAGGAGCCCGGGGGTGCTCAGTGAGTACGTGGTGACTAATTGTTACTTCGCACTGAAGCCCAAGGAAAGCCAGCCAGGATTCGGAGGCACTTGTTCATTCAAATCCCAAGTCAAGAGGTTGAGAGTCAACTAGGGAAGGAGGGGAAAACCCCATTGCTCAGGTGGGCTTTGCGGGCACACGGGTGCCCAGGTTGGAGGCCGTTCCCTCCCAGGACCTGCAGGAGATGAGAAAAAGTCAGAAAGTAAAGGATTTTCCTGTGGCTTCAGCTTAAGTATATTATATTCAAGCAGAAGACAGGGCGTGGAAGAAGGATGAGGACAGAAAGAAGGAAACCTCTGCAGTTCGACTCTCCCTCGGGGAGACAGGGCTGCCCCTAGCGGTCTAGCCTGCAGAGATGGACAGGCCATGGGATATGAGTTCTGGTGCCCCACTCCACCTCTGGTACGTGGCTGTCATGGGAAAGCACAAGCAGCGGCCACAAGCAAGCCTTTGGCCATCGCACGGGTCCAGGAAGAGTAGAAGGGAAGGGAGCTACATTTCTGAACACCCACCAAGCCAAGTATTTGTTATCCACAACCTGGGTCATGTCTGTGATCCACATCGTATCCATTAAATTCCGCCATGGCCCTGCATGGTATGTTTTCCCTGTCTTACAGATGAAGAGGCTCAGGAAGCTCCCATACATGGGGCAAAGTCACAGAGACAATGTGTGGCAGGCTTGGGAATCTCACCCACGTCTGTCCAACCCCAAACCCACATCCTCCCCCCTGTGCTGCCCAGGGCCCCCTCGGCTTGACTTCTCGGCTCACCTGCTCGTGGTTCTTCTTGAGGCAGAGCAGCTCCTCCTTCAGGGACTCCACCTGGGCCTCCAGGTCGGCCTTGCACAGGGTCAGGTCGTCCAGGATCCTGCGCAGGCCGCTGATGTCAGCTTCCACCAGCTGCCGCATGGCCAGCTCCGCCTCGTACCTGCACGAGGACAGGGCCGGCAATCAAGGAGGGGAACCGAGCACAGAGCTCCAGGAAGGCCTTGGGCAGCCAGCACTTTCCAGTCCCCTGTGAAACCGATGGAAAGCTGCCCCGAGAGTGTGCAGGGACAGTATCCCCCCTCCCAGTTCCCTTGCCAGGCTCACTTGGTCCTGAAGTCGTCGGCAGCCAGCTTGGCATTGTCGATGTGCACGACCATCCTGGAGTTCTCCGCCTTGGTGCACAGAACCTGGGGGCCAAGGCCCAGGGAAGGGGTTAGTCCCGGATGAGAAGAAGGAAAAAGGACCCCACCCCTGCGGAAGCCCCTCCCCTGGAACTCTGGGGGGTCTCTAGTGAACCGCTAGTCCTCGGAGAACCTGAGATATAAGCACCTGGGACCTCATAAATACAAATTCCCCATTTTGGATACACTTCCACACTAGTGGAAGGAAAGCATGTCACTATGTCTGAAGTCATTCATGTCACAGTTAGAAGGGTCCTCGGCATTTACTGAAAACTCATCATGTACCTGGGTTGTTCCAAGCACTTTACCTGCTTCTCATTGTATCCTCTTGACAACCCTATTAGATAAGGTCCATTATTATCCCCACTTTACAGATGAGGAAACTGAGGCCTGGGGAAGGAAAGGGACCTCTCAAAGGCATGCAATAAGGCAATGGTAGATGTGAGACTAGATGCCGGGTCTCTTCCCACATTAAGGGATCTGGCTGAGTGTTCAAATTATGAGATCACCCTCTGCCCTAAGGAGGTCTGTTTTCCCTGCATATAGCTTAATAAGCTAATGAGATTCACATCTGAAATGCCAGCTAGTCTGGGTGCCTTCCCGGGGAGTCCGTTCACCCCACCGCTCACCCTCACCTTCTGCTGAAGCTCCTCGATGGTCCTGAAATAAGACTGGTAGTCAGGACACAGGGTGACCACCTGGGACTGGCAGGCCTCTTGGATCTTGCTCTCTAGGCTGGCGTTCTCCTGCTCCAGCTGGCGCACCTTCTCCAGGTAGCAGGCCAGGCGGTCGTTCAGGGACTGCATGATCTCCTTTTCGTTGCCACTGAAGGCCCCTTCGTAGTACCAGCCGCAGGTGCCCATGGTGGTGGCGACGCCACTGGCTGGCCAGCAGCTGCTGGGCCGGCAGGAGCTGGACAGGTAGGTCTTGGAGAGGCAGCTGGCCGGCCGGAAGGTGGTGGGCACACAGACGGAGGGCAGGCATGCCACAGGCTGGCAAACATAGCCCAGGCACGGCTCCGGCCGGCAGCTCCTGCTGCCAGAGCAGGCAGAGGAAGTCTGGGGACAGCTCTTGACTGAGCTATTGGTGACACAGCAGGTGGAAGTCATGGTGGGAGGCCCTCTCTCCTTAGCTGCAGCTACAGGGATGTCTACAGACCCCTTCCTGCCTGGGCCGTTTTATACCCTTGGAGCGAGGGGCTCACACTGAAAGCCATCGTGGGCTGGTGTTGTCATTAACACTTAGCCCCAGAGGAAGCTGCTAATTAATTTGTAATTGGGTTTCCAATAAAGAGTTCCTCTCCTCATAAAAGAGGCCAAACTTGTCATTTGGCTAGAGCAGAACTCTGGGCTTCCCCTCACCGATCACCAGGGGAGAGCTTCCAGACACATCTTCAAAGCGTCAGCCCCAGGCCTGGGCCCTCATTAGCAGGGCGGGGCTGCAGGCAACTGGAGCCTGCCTGGGCCCACTGCGCCCCGCCTGGGCCCACTGTGCCCCGCCTGGGCCCACTGCGCCCTGCCTGTACCCACTGCACCCCGCCTGGGCCCACTGAGCCCCACCTGGGCCCAGCCCACTGCACCCCGCCTGTTCCAGCCCTGAAAAAGCCACAGGGCTGGGGGCAGCTGCTGCTGTAAAGACAGCATTCCCCGTGGGAAGAGGCCTGGCCCCTTAATGAGGAAATGTGTGGGTGACAGAAGCTGCTCTGATCATAAATCCAGGGAGAAAGGAAAAGCAACCTCAGAGGCTTCCTGACGTACATCACCACCCACCAAGGAGAAGAAAATAATTATAAGGGAGGACAGAATGAACTGAAGACACAGACAGATTGCCTCTCGGCCGTTTGGCTAAGATCAAGTGTAGTATCTGTTCTTATCAGTTTAATATCTGATACGTCCTCTATCCGAGGACAATATATTAAATGGATTTTTGGAGCAGGGAGATGGAATAGGAGCTTGCTCCGTCCACTCTACTCATCGACCTGGTATTGCAGTACTTCCAGGAACGGTGCACCCCTCCAAAACAAAATTTAGAAGACAGGCAGAAAGCCTAAGAATCAGGAATATCTCTCCAGCTGGACCTTCCTCTTGGAAAAGCAGATTTGTACCATGAACATTTCCAGGAGGCAGATGCTCTGTCTTGACCTCCCTGGATCCTCCACTGATTGTCGCTGCGCCGTGTACAGAGTTGCTGAGTTCTCCATTATTGTTTGTGGACCAGACAGACATAGAACAGTTGGAACAGGCTCTACTTTTACTCTCTGCCGTGGCAGACAGGGAGGGCTCACTTCAGGACCTCCCAGCATGGGAGCCATGTGAATCCACTCCCTTGGGAAGGGCCACTGCAGCCCTGAGATGAGCTAAGCCAGGAGATCGGGGGACAGGGGTCCCCAATTATAGAAGCCTTGGGCAGTGACCTAAGAAAGCAACATTGAAACGCAGTGGTTTTCAGTCCTGGCTGCAAACACCATGAGCTCGCACCCTTTGTGTGCAATGTGTGTGTGTTTTATAGCCACTATTTGTTCAGTAATCTTCTCAATATAATGTTGGCATATAAGTACTTATCTCAAATTTCATATAATTCCCAGAAGTGTTGGTAAAGGAGCAAGAAATGGAAAATGCCACCCAGCCCTTTCATTGCTTAAGAAAAGTCAGGATATAGATGCTGCCTGTGAATTTGCCATGTGTCCTTGGGAAAGTCACTTTGCCTCTCTGGGCCTCGGTTTCCTCGTGCAGATTGAAAGGGTTGGATGAAATAATTTCACAATTTGCTCCTCTGCAACAACTGTAGATCCTTGTACCTTGTCTGGATTGCCCGTTTAGGGAAGACAGCAGCATCAGATGGAAGGAGGGTGATGGCAATACCAGCTGCATAGAATGAGACTCTTCAGGCCACCCTCAAAATCACAGCCAGCGCCTACCGAATGTATAGAAGTGCCAGGCGCAGTGCTGGGTGCTTGCCATTAATTTGCCCATTTAATTCTTTCCTCCAAAACACTGTAAGATAATTACTATTGTATTAATAATAAGGCGTACCAGTGGTTTTCACAGTGTGTTTCCCAGACAAGCAGCGCCAACATCTCTCAGGAACGTGTTAGAAAGGCAACTTTTCAGACTCACCGCAGACTTGCTTGAGCAGAAACTCTGAGGGTGGGGCCCAGTAATCTGCGTTTAGCACATCCTAAAGTGGCTTCAAGAACCACAGAGGTAGAGGAGGATATAGGGTTCAGTTCCAGACCACTGAGATAAAGCAAATATTGCAATAAAGCAAATAACACAAAGTTTTTTGTTTCCTAGTGCATATAAAAGTTATGTGTACACCATACTGCAGTCTGTTAAGTGTGCAATAGCACTATGTCTAAAGAAACAATGACATAACCTTAATTTAAAAATACTTTATTGCTAAAAAAATGCTAACAATCATCTGAGTCTTCACCAAGTTGTAATCTTTTTGCTGGTGGAGGGTCTTGACTCAGTGCTGATGGCTGCTGACTGGTCAGGGTGGTGGTTGTTGGAAGTTGGGATGGCTACAGCAATTTCTTAAAATAAGAAAACATTGAAGTTTGCCACATCAATTGATTCTTCCTTTCACAAAAGACTTCTCTGTAGCACATGATGCCATTAGGTAGCCTTTTACCTACGGTAGGACTTCTTTCAAAATTGGAGTCAATCCTCTCAAACCCTGCCACTGTTTTATCAACTAAGTTTATATAATATTTAAGCCCTTTGTTGTCATTTCAACAATGCTCACAGAATCTTCACCAGCAGTAGTTTCCAATTCAAGAAACCACTTTCTTTGCTTCCGGAAGAAGCAACTCCTCATCCATTCAAGTTTTATCATGAGATTGCAGCAATTTAGTCACATCTTCAGATTCCACTTTTAATTCTACTTCTCATACTATTTCTATCATATCTGACTTTACTTCCTCCACTAAAGTTTTGAACCCCTCAAAGTCATTCATGAGAGTTGGAATCAACTTCTTCCAGATTCCTGTTAATGTTGATATTTTAACCTCCTCCTGTGAATCATGAATTTCTTAATGGCATCTACCATTCTAGGTGCCAAAGTATTTACTTTGATTCTTTCAAAGTAAATAGAAAATATATTTGCCCAGATCCATCAGAGGAATCACTGTCTGTGTCAGCTATATCCTTACAAAATTTATTTCTTAAATAATAAGGCTTGAAATTCAAAATTATTTCTTGATCCATGGGCTGCAGAATGGATGTTGTGTCAGCAGGCATGAAAACAACATTAATCTCCTTGTACATCTCCATCAGAGCTCTTGGGTGACCAGGTGCATTGTCACTCAATGGGCAGTAATGTTTTGAAAGTAATCTCTTTTTTCTGAGCAGTAGGTCTCAACAGTAGGCTTAAAATATTCATTAAACCATGCTGTAAGCAGATGTGCTTTCATCCTGGCTTGGTTGTCTCATTTACAGAGCACAGGGAGAATAGATTTAGCATGATTCTTAAGAGCCCTAGGATTCTTGGAATGGTAAATGAGCACTGGCTTCAACTTTAAGTCACCAGCAGCTGCATTAGCCCCTAACAAGACAGTCAGCCTGTCCTTTGAAGCTTTGAAGCCTGCCACTGACTTCTTTCTAGCTAGGAAAGTCATAGACTGCATCTTTTTCTAATAGAAGGCTGTTTCATCTGCTTTGAAAATGCGTTGTTTAGTGTAACCACCTTTATCAATGATCTTAGTTAGAACTTCTGGGTAACTTGCTGTAGCTTCTACATCAGCACTTCCTGATTCACTTTGCACTTTTATGTCAAGGAGATGTGTCTTCTTTTCTTAAACCTCATGAACCAACCTCTGTTAGCTGCAAACTTTTCTTCTACAACTTTCTCAACTCTCTTGAAGAGAGTTAGGGCCTTGCTCTGGATTCAGCTTTTGCCTAAGGGTATATTGTTGCTGGTTTGATCTTCTATCCAGGCCACTAAAACTTTCTCCAGGCCACATAACTTTCTTATGTTAGCAATAAGGTCATGAATTGCTTTCTTATCAGTCCTGTATACACTGGAATAGCACTTTTAATTTCCTTCAAGAACTTTTCTTTTGCATTAACAACTTGGCTACCTGTTTGGCACAAGAGGCCTTTCTTAGCTTTCACTGTGCTTTCCTCATTAAGCTTAGTCACATCTAGCTTTTGATTTAAAAGGAGAGATATGTGACTCTTCCTTTCACTCAAATATTAATATTTAGAAGCCATTGTAGGCTTATTAACTGGCCCAGTTTCAATATCGTGTCTCAGGGAATAGGGAAACCCAAGGAGAGGGAGAGAGATGGAGGAATGACTGGTCAGTGGAATAGTCAGGACACACAACCCTTATAGATTACGTTCACCATCTTTTATGGGCACTGTTCATGGCACCCCAAAACAATTACATTAGTAACATCAAAGATGTTGACCCTGTCATCCCAAGGGTCACACTTGGCCAAGCATCCCCCAAGCATCCCCCATCCACCTAAGAGTCACCCTCTGAACTCCACAGAGACACAAACCAACAACACCAGAACAATGTAAGTGAGGTATCAGGAGCCAGAGCAAATGTGTTTTATTGTTCCACCAACAGGAGCCCTCTATTGCATGTTCAACCCACTGGAACAGCACACAGAAGGAATACCTGGCCAGGAGGCAGCCTGAACACAGAGACCCTGGCACCCATTGAAATGATGAGGAGTGGAGGCCTTCGGGGCAGCCAGCCTTAGTGAGGGCTCTGAGAAATGTAAGGTGTGTGTTTGCAGTAGCCCTCCCAGGGCCAGACTCTGGGCCTGGGCTCTGTGCCAAGAGAGGGGATTAGGCTATAAGGGTTAGGGTTGAGTCGAGGCCAGGTCCGCCTCATCCCGGAGATGATGGCCGTGGCCTTCTGGGTCAGCATTCTCAGAACCGGCCCCCTGGGCAGGGCACACAGATAGGGCGGGGGCTGCAAGTTGTGCTGATGGTGCTGGGACCACAGGAGGCCGCAGGAAGACAGGGGAGGCACGACTTGGAGGGCGAGCTGTCAGGGGCACACGGGTTACAGGGCAGCCTAGGAGAAACAAAGACACAGATTGCTATGGTTTTCCAGTTGCTGTTTTCAACAACTCAGAGCAGATCCCAGAATATGCAACAGAAAGTCACCTTAAAAATCACTCAATTCTGTCCCTTGTTTTACCAAAGGGGAACCAGAGACCCAGAGAGGAAAAGGGGGCTTGCTGGAGTCACGTGATGAGTTTATAACAAGACCAGAACTGAAACCCAGAGCTCCTGACTCCAAATGCCTGGCTCTTCCCAGGCTCCCTACTGTCTGTCCCCAGAACTCCGCAGATGGCATTCAGAAGAAGAGAACACGCCGTGATACTCACTTGCTGTCCTCACCCTCCAGCAGGCCCCGGTACGTGTTGATCTCGCACTCCAGCCGGGCCCGCACGTCCAGCAGCACCTGGTACTCCTGGTTCTGCCGCTCCAGGTCAGCCCGGATCTCAGCCAGCTGGGACTCCACGCTGGTGATCATGCACTGCACCTGGGACAGCTGGGTGCCGTAGCGGCCCTCTGTCTCCGCCAGGGTGGATTCCAAAGCGTCTCTCTGTGAGGACACAGGTGATGTAGGCAGGAAGAACATTAGAGGTCAGAGAGGGAACAAGGAAGATCCATCTGGCTCTCAGTGAGGCCTCAAAATCCAGGAAGAAAGGCTCGGAGAATCACTTCGGGCTAGGATGATCACAATCAGACATCTCATTTGAGATGAGCCAATTAGCCTCTGCAGCTTTCCTGGCCTAGAGAGTATCTCCCTATTAATGTCATCTCTGAGTAATTGATAATTACTCAGAAGACACATCTGCTTATGCATATACAGGAGCCACTGCCAAGACATGCCAGCGGCTGCAGGCCTCTTGCCTTTCTCTGCTGGGGCATCTGTGATAGGGGCTGAGCCCTCATTCCCTCTTCTCTGCCCTGATGCTCAAGAACTTGAACCCTGGAGCCTGCCTGTGTGGTCAGAGCATGGAATCTGGGTGCTCATGTGCTCCTAGGCTTGGTCCAGCAGCAGCTCCCCAACCCCACCCCGAGGCTCACCATGCTGTGCTGGGCCTGCAGCTGGATCTCCAGGGCGTTGACCGTGCGGCGCAGCTCAACAATCTCCGCCTGGCAGGACTGCAGCTGCTCCGAGCTGGACACCACCTGCTTGCTCAGCTCCTCAGTCTGAAACACACATGCAGGCCCTGCTCAGGAGCACTAGGGACTCAGACTCAGAGATCTACAGAGGCCAGTGAGAACCCCGAGCCCAGAAGGACCTTCCAGATCACCTTGTCCAACCCATTCATTTCACACCGGAGGACATTGTTGCTTCGAGAACAGCAACCTGCCCAATGTTGCACAGCAAAGTTGAAACAGGACAGGGACTCAAACTCAAGTTTCTCAATTCAGAGCCCCAGGGTCACTTCCCTGTGACCCACAGTGTTGCACTGTTGCTCCGACTGTTTGCAGGTGCCTACCTGGGTGTCAAACCAGTCTTCAGCATCCCGGCGGTTATTCTCCACCAAGGTCTCATATTGGCACCTCATCTCATCCAGGACTCTGTTCAGGTCAACAGGTGGGGCAGCGTCCACCTCAACGTTGAGCCGGTCACCAAGCTGGCAGCGCAGTGAGTTCACTTCCTGTGGTACAGACCAGGGTCAGCACTCGCTTCCCCAGATGCTGCCTCCCCCTGCTCTCCTCCTCCCCATGCTCACCTGCTCCCCCAGGCTCACCTGCTCTCCTATCCTCACCTGCTCCCCATGCTCACCTGCTCCCCCAGGCTCACTTGCTCCCCCATGCTCACCTGCTCCCCCAGGCACACCTGCTCTCCCATCCTCACCTGCTTCCCATGCTCACCTGCTCCCCCAGGC
>VSMD01137397.1:0-14007 GCA_008750895.1 Mirza zaza | reverse complement strand
CCCAGGCATACCTGCTCCCCATGCTCACCTGCTCCCCAGGCACATCTGCTCTCCCATCCTCACCTGCTCCCCATGCTCACCTGCTCCCCCAGGCACACCTGCTCTCCCATCCTCACCTGCTCCCCATGCTCACCTGCTCTCCCAGGCTCACCTGCTCCCCCATGCTCACCTGCTCCCCAGGCTCACCTGCTCCCCCATGCTCACCTGCTCCCCAGGCTCACCTGCTCCCCAGGCTCACTTGCTCCCCATGCTCACCTGCTCCCCCAGGCTCACCTGCTCCCCATGCTCACCTGCTCCCCCAGGCATGCCTGCTCCCCCAGGCTCACCTCTTCATGGTTCTTCTTGAGGCAGAGCAGCTCCTCCTTCAGGGACTCCACCTGGGCCTCCAGGTCAGATTTGCACAGGGTCAGGTCGTCCAGGATCCTGCGCAGGCCGTTGATGTCCGACTCCACCAGCTGCCGCAGGGACACCTCCATCTCGTACCTGCAGGCACAGAATGGGGAACCTGCATCTGCATTTCCTTTTTGTATCTAAGTCAGCTCTGTGCCCAGAGTGGCCAGGTGCTGTGAGTCCTGCCTTCACACCTCAGTCACTGAGTGCACGAGTCACAGAGTACAGCCAAAACCCTGTGTCCAGTTCTACCGGCCCCCAACCGTAGGGCAAGCAAGGCCACTCACTTGGTCCTGAAGTCATCTGCAGCCAGCTTGGCATTGTCGATCTGCACCACCAGCCTGGCGTTCTCTGCCTTGCTACACAGGGTCTGGGAACATAAAGAAGTGATTTCAGTGCAAGAAACGACATCTGCTGGTTGGAGCTCCCCAAAACTGGCAGGGGCTGCCTCTGGAGGGAGGGAGTCACCCATCCTGGACACCCAGGGCTCCAGGAGGGCTGGTGGGCATGCTGCAGGGATCAACTAAGGATCCTCGAGAGTCCCCTCCAATGCAGTGCATCTGTGACCCAAGACCTGGGGTCAGAAGAAAGGCACGAACGTGCTGCAAGAACAGCCTGGTGTGGCAAGAATGAGGCTTCTTCCTGCCTTTCTGTCTCCCTGTTTCACCAGCCTACTATGGGCTCTGGGCATGTCACTGCCAGCAGTGTCCTCTGTGATTCTCTGCTCATAAAAGGTCCCTCTCAAGAATCAGCTGAGACTTTCCGGGAATGTGGATTGGGCGAGGAGGAAACTTCTGTGACAGGTGTTTTTTTCCTAAGTCACTTATGGGAAACCCGATCTACACCAAATACATAAAATCCAAATCCCATCACCTTAAAAATATGGGGAAATGAAAGCTCAGAGAGGTGTGCAATGGTACCAAAAGTCACACAACCAGTTAGTTCATAGAGCCTATGTTCTGGCTCCACTAACTGACATCTGGGTCACTTAGCCAGCCTGAGCCTCATTGTCCTCATCTGTATAATGGGCTGATGAACCCTCCTTCATAAGGTTATTGGGAGGAACAAATGAGGCCACAGATGTGAACATGCTTTGTGACCTCCAAAGTGCCCCATGGGAACAGAACTACCAATGCTGGTGACCCCAAGCTCCTGGGCACCCAAAGCCATTCTGCACCTCTTACCTTCTTCTGGAGCTCCTCGATGGTCCGGAAATAGGACTGGTAGTCAGGGCACATGTAGGGGACCTGCTTGTCACACCACTCCCGGATGCGGCTCTCCAGGCTGGCGTTCTCCTGCTCCAGCTGGCGCACCTTCTCCAGGTAGCTGGCCAGGCGGTCGTTCAGGGACTGCATGGTCTCCTTCTCGTGGCCAGTGAGGATGCCCTCCCCAAACCAGCCCCCACCCACGCTGTAGCTGGTGGCAAAGCCTCCGGCGGGGAGGCAGAGTGCAGGGAGGCAGCTGGCCATCCTGTAGCTGCTTCTGCCCAGCCCAGCCGAGCACGCAGAGAAACTTCGGGACCCTCGGGAGAGACTCGGGAGCTGGCAAGAGCTGCTGGAGTACATCGTGGACACGCGAGAGCAGGCCCCGCCGGCCCCTCCCGGGCTCTTGAGAGACCCAGAAGAGAAGCTGGCCTTGAGGCATTTGGAAGCCATGAGCTCAGCAACCCCAGACACAAGGAATCAATCTCCGCAGCCAGACACTCCTGGAAGCGGAGAAGCAGCTCCACGCTCCGGTTTATATCTCTGCCCCAGTGGGCGTTAGTTGGCCTTTACAAAGTGTTTTCTCCTCATTAAAGTTAATACCACTTTCTATCAAAACCCTTCATTAACCTGTTATTTAGCTGCCCGTGAACATTTCCCGGCCTCGTAAAACAGCAGCCCCATGGGACTGGCAGCTCTGTTGAGACCTCCAGCACCCACGTTGCCGGGAAGACCAAGTCTCCCTCAGTTCTTCAAACGGGCCTGTCATCTGAGCCCAGACCTCAGCCCCTCGTTAACAGGTGTGGGAGTCCAGTCCTGACTTTCCCAGCTTTCTCTCCTTTTATGGGCCAAGGGAGGAGAGGAGGCCTCTGGGTTGGCTCCCGGGAGACGGAAGAGTGAGCCTGGTGGTCGCCGGAAAAAAGGGGTCTTTTCTAGTTTTAGTTCTAAAAGTCCCATATGCCAGGGAACCTCAGTCCTGGGCAAGATGGGACAGCTGGTCACCCTAAACAGAGCAGAGCACTGATGGACACATCCCTACTCCCTCCCTTGCCAGGAAATCTGTTCTGGCTGTGCAGCCTCAGCTCTGGCCACAGTGAGTAGAGGTCAGTTAATTGGGCACCTGCCCGTGATGACACCTACAGCCACGTGCAGGAGGGCAGGTCTGCCCCTGCCCTGCCCGTGGAGTAGCCCTTCCTTCTGGTGTCCTGAATGGGGGTGGGGGGTCTTGATCTACAGGCCTTCTCTGGAGGCACAAGGAGCCTGACCCTCACGGTTTCATCTCTGCTGCAGGATTTGGCTGAGCTGATGCCTGGGGAGCCCGACATGGCATCTCACAAATCCCACCTGCCAAGTGAGGGAGGCTGGGAAGAGGGGCTGGGGGCTGGGCGAGAGGGAGGATGGAGCTGGGGCTGGGGCCACATCAAGTGGAACCTGTGCTACTTGCCCTCTGTCCTGCCCTGTGGTTTGGGGTCCTGTGCACTCTTTTAGTGACATTGATTATCTTCCCATAAACAGAACAACCGTGAGCAGAGCACCAGCAGTGACCCAGTCACAGTGCTGGGCGGTTCCCACGTGTGGGCTCACTTACTCCGCAGAACTGTTCTGCGAGCCTGAGCTAATTACCTCCACCTTGAAGCTGGATAAATCAAGACTCAGAGATGATAAGAGCTCACCAGAGTGCCCCTGGCTGGTGACTGGCAGAGCCAAGGTGCCACCCTCACCTGGCCCTCTCCACTAACTGCCCCCTCCCGACTCCTGCTCCACAATCCCATCCCGGTATGACTGGGGTCTATGGGAGACGGAAAGAGAATCGGGGTGGGCTCCACAAGGGCATGGCCAACACCCTCTGGTGTCCCAGGAGAAGCAGCACAGTTTCATGGTCACATGTGAATTTGTGAGTCCAAATCCCAGCCCCACCAGAAGCCGACTGTGTATCTTAACCTCCCTGGCTATCTCTCTCTGTTTCCCCTTCTGTAAAATGAAAAGGGAATAATAGTACCTACTCGCTTAGGCTACAAGGATTAAAGGAACCTGGAGCATTGAGGACTGCACCTGCTCATGCCGAGTGCTCGGTAACAGCAGCTGCTCTGATTGCCAGTCCCTGGGCAAGTGGAATCCTGTTCAACTGAGACTAGGGACGCTAAGCGGCTGTCACTACGGAGTGTGGACCGGCTCTGAGTACACAGGCCACCATCCCACGGGCCAGGTCCATATGTTTGGGGCCCTCA
The DNA here is from genome assembly GCA_008750895.1 of Mirza zaza. Taxonomy (NCBI): domain Eukaryota; kingdom Metazoa; phylum Chordata; class Mammalia; order Primates; family Cheirogaleidae; genus Mirza; species Mirza zaza. Next base: position 10,187 of record VSMD01137397.1, on the reverse strand, counting down.
GCTATAGAGCTCCCGTGAGTCACCATGCCCTTCCCACACCCAGGGGCCTGGTGTGGCTGCCACCCGCCTGCACCATCCCAGGGTCCCATTGGCTGCCTCAGCCTCTCCACCCTGGACATCCATGCCCCACTGCAAAGGACGCAGCTGAGCTGACAACCTGGCTGAGCCTCCCTGTATTTCCCACCCATGTGGGTACAGGGCTCTGCCCAGCCCTGCTGCCACCTCCTGGAGATGGCAAGGGTGACCCCTTTGGGGTCAGCAAGGGCCACCCTAGAGCCACAGGCCCAGAGCAGCCCTCGTGAGAGGCCCCAACTGTTTGCATAGCCCCAGGGGCCACACGGGTTCCCAGGAGGACGCCACACCTGCGCTGCCCTGTGCAGAGGGGGATTCCAGACCTGTGGCTTTGCTCTCTCCACACAGCCCTATTAATATCAAGGCTATCAGTGCAAGCCACCATTCTGGGAGCACTCAGTACCCATCAGGCCCCACGCGGAGCTCTCTCTCTCATTCGGTCCTCACACAACCCCAGGACAGTACCCTCACCAACAGCCCCACTTAATAGATGAGTAAACTGAGGCTTGAAACATTTCAGGAGCCATCCTGGGGTCACAGCAGAGCTGGCGTTTGCACTGCCATTCAAGGTGCACTGCCTTCTTTAAGCCCCTCACACACCCTGCAAAACAAATGTGGATGGAAACATACTGGCTCCCACGGGAGGACCCAAAGGTCAAGGTGGAGAATGACTCAGCCGAGTCCACACGGGCTTCCCAGGGAAGCTGAAGCCCAGGACTTCCAGCTCCAACCCTCACGCCTGCCCCACCGCCTGTGGGACCAGTCCCGGCCAGGCCTTCTCCCTGCAGCCTGGGCCCTGCTCCAGCCCTGCCGTGCCCTCCCGACTCTGAGTGCACCCCACGGTGACTGTGGTGGATTCACTGGCCCTGCATTAACGAATGCCCCCCAATTGTCTCGCATTCCAGCCCTGTCTTCCTAGGTAGACGGTACGCTGGGGGGCTTGACCCTGAGAACCGACCCCATACTTTTCTTGAAGTCTCTGCAGCGTCAGGCCCAGTGCTGGCCTTCTGATATCTCCGGATAAATGAATGAATGAATGGTTTGCCCATGGTGAATGATGTTCAGTAAGGAAATAAAGAAATGAAATGATTTTAAGAGGAAGGCAGCAAAGAAAGGGAGGAGAAGATGAATGGAAGGAAAGAAAGAGTGAGTGTGGGTGGGGAGAAACACTGGCAAAGTCGGCCTTACTGATCCTACTCTTAGAGACGAGGAAGGTGAGGCCGGCAACAGAAGGGGCAGGCATCGCTGCGCAGGTGAGCACCTGCCCAGACTAGGCAGCCCCTTTGGCAGGGAACGAGGTGTTTTCTGGACCCTAAGCCATTCTGCCCACGGGAGACAGATCCTATAAGCCAATTCAGTGCTACAGGTGTGGCTTAAAAATTTCTGATAAGATTTTTAGATAACTTTATAAAGCACGTAAGTAATGTTTTGAAAGCTATGAAGTAAACATTCAATTGCTCTGGTCTACTTCCATTCTCTTTGAAAAGAATGAAATAATTACCTAGAACCCCTTATCAGCTAGAGCTATCATTATTTAGCCAGTATCATAATAACTTTCTTTACAGGATCTTAGCGCTGTGCTTATATGGGGTCCGCGCTGTCCCCAGAACATGCCACGAATACCCTTAGCCGTGCCCAGAAATACCCTTTGTCCTCCTTCCTCCCTTTCTTCCCATCCTTAAGGGTTTCTGTCAAATTTGAATCTGCCCTAAAGCTTTCCTGGTCACCCCAGCTCCCGGTCTCTCCCCCTCCTCAGAACTCGAAACCCTGCCCCATGTCCACTCTTGCCGTCCCTGGTGCTGTCGCTGGGAGTGTGGGAGTGGGAGAGTGTCTCCACCTGGACGCCAGCGCCTTGGGCACTGCACCTGTCCTGTTATCCACTCTCTGTTCCAGCCGCTTCCGCCACCCCTGCTTCTCCCTCTGTGAGCCCTGGCACGAGGACTGGGTCTGCTGCCCACGTGGTGTTCAGCCCATTATCTCTTAACTGATTAATTGACGTGCGAGTATGTGCGAACAAGAAAGACAGCCAGATGTCATATCTGGGAAGTACAAAAGATCAGACAGCCTTGAAACAAAATATCATGTTCACTCTGGGGCAATTTTATAAAATGTATCGGTTTATATCATCTCTTTCTTGATATCAGTGAACTAGGAGGCCAAAGACCTGAGAAGGTGCCCTAAGGCTGCCACTTGCTGTGTGAGTTTGCACGGCCGGTTCCTCCTCCACGACAGCGCTGCATCCTGGTTTGCACGTGGGTCAGCGACTTCAACTGCACCTCAGCTAAGGGTGTGTGAGGTTGAGAGTAGGAGGGGTCCGTCGTAACTAACGTAGATGCCCTGGACAGTTTCATCAAGAGCCAAGCAAAGATGCATAAATAAAGCGCCCACGACCACCCAGGGCTGTTTTTGTGCATGAGATGAGGCTGCCGAGTGTCCACTGTAGACTGTAGAGTGATCATAAAAAAGGGAACGTGCTTTACGGTGGGAGGCGTCGCCGTGATTCAGCACCGTGACAGGCGCTGTCAGGTCATAGCCCTAGGCGGGTCCCTCTGCTCTAACGCAGTGACGAGGCTGCTTCCCAATCGGAAGGTTTGGTCCATTCCCTGAGCCCTGGCTGTTTCCACGCAGCGATGTGACGTTCTCTGCACACCCAGACACCCAGCTCTCGTCTCTTGGGCCTCAGGCCAGAGCCAGGGGTGCAGACCTCAGGTCCCAGAGCAGAAGTGCAGCAGAGAAGAGGACATGGCAGGGCGGGGTGAGAACCAGGGGGACTGGCCCTCCTAATGAAAGTCGAGCGGGTCCTTTGAGGCCTCAAGTTCACTCTCCAGCTCCAAGGACACTGCTGACAGCACAGCACAGCCCCACCCCAGCATCCCGCCAGTTCCAAAGCAAACAGCTTGGCCCGCCCAGTGACATTTCCCATTCCCCACTCTGAGTCCAGGACTCTTTGTTTTTATTAACACCAACACTGATAGCTACCACTCTTTGGATGCTGTCCACACATTGTCCCATTGGAGCATCCCTGCAGCCCCATTTCACAGATGAACCGGCTGAGACCAGAGCAGTCACATGACCTGGTCTGGGCACGAACCACCCAGCAATAGCTTTCCATGGGGCATAATCTAATTCTGCCTGGGCACACCTTCTCCTGAGGTCTGAGATGTGTGCGCTGCACCTCTGGCTGGCCCAGTTGAAGGGATTCATGTTCAGCACCTGGTGACGTAGGTCAGGGCCAGGTCTCTCTCTTAACGAGGGTCTTGGCCTCAGTAAGAGCCAAAGCAGGGCATGGGTGGGGTTCGCGTGCTGGGAAGAGCTCCAGAGTCGGGGTCAGAGCAGCTGAGTAATGGCCAAGGCTCTGCCACTCACCACTGTGTGGCTGGGGCAAATCACTGCCCTCGCTGGGCCTGTGTTCTCAGCTGACAACTGCAGCAGGGGACAGAGCCGCCAGCGTGGGCCCCCAGACTTCTCCCAGGCCATGCTTCTCTGATCAGAGGGGTGGCTGGGGCCTGGCACGTTCAGCCCACCCAACCAGGCCCGCATGACTCAGACAGTGGAATTCGGGGCACTCTGGACTCTGCTCCACAGTGTGCCTGTGTCCCCCACCCCCAAGTGTCCCTGGCACCCTTCACTTCAGCCCTATGTCCCTGGTTGGGGACGTGGATTCGCTGGCCTCCATTTTTACCTCCAGCTCCCCAGCTCCCCTGCCTGCAATGGTTGGCTCAGGCTGGCTGCCCAGAGCTCAGCCCTGGTCCCCCTCTCCTGAACTGTCCCCAGTGTCAGGCAGCAGGATGACAGGCACTGGGTGAGGGAGAAGAAGCTGAAAGGAAAAGAGAGGTAGCCACCCCACCACCAAGCAAGGCTACCGAAGAGGACGGCACCCACGGCAGGGCTGAGCGCGGCCAGCACCCATCCAGATTGGGACAGTGTCCTCGCTGGCCAGGGCTGAGGCGTCCCCATTCTTAACCATTTCAGGTCACCCTGCCACTTCTACCACTCAGACCCTGTGAAGACAGACCTAAAACCAAATCCCTCAACTTTACTGTAAGCCCGGACCAAACACCTTCACGAACTAACCACATGGGAATGAACAGAAGCAGCCAGGGTCACATTTGCTATGCCAAGAGGACACACTTTATTGGGTAAATTTCCAGGAAACCTGGTTTTGCATGGCGTAAAAGCATAGTTAAGTTCAGAAACACAGTACAAGAAGTATTTTGGTAGAAAAACCTGCCAAGCGGGAGGGTGGGGGTCCCCTCTAGGGGAGGGTGGGGGTCCCCTCTAGGGGAGGGTGTGGTCATGTATCAGCCAGGAACCACAGGGGTGTCCTCTTCCCCATGGTGCAGGCCCTGCTCTCGGCAGGTGCTCACAGCAGCCGGGGCTGCAGGTGCTCCCTGGAGCAGATGACCTTCCCATCCCTGATCTCCTCAGTGCTGGTGCGGATCTGAGCACTGAGCTGCGGAGCCGGAGTGCAGGGAACGGCCGGGGCGCAGGGCACGGAGGGGACATAAGGAACTCTAGCGGCAGGCTTGCACTCCGTGGCACAGGGGTGGGCAGGAAGCCTGTGGAAATGAAACCATGCAGGGTGCACTTGGCATCAGGGTGCTGGACTCAGATTCATGATAAACAGATTTAGGGGATCAATGAGACGGGCAGCCTCAGACCTTTTCAGTGCCTTTGAACTCCCCAAGGGTGGGAGGATCGGGCTGCAGGAATGAAGACCAGAAACTAACAATCAAAACCAGTGGTTGGAGAAGAGCTATGTGGGGGGGGTTGGCCCGTACCCCTGTGTGTTACCAAAGCCTGGGGCCAGAAGGAATCTGGAGGGGCTTTGGCTCGACCTCCTCCTTTTCGTGCTTTGGCACGAAAACCACTTGTGGGACTGGCACCCTCCATGCGGCACCCAGGGTTGAGTCACCCCCCTCCCACAGTCTGGTTCCCAGGGCCCGGGCCACTCACTTGCAGTCCTCGCCCTCCAGGGCCACTCACTTGCAGTCCTCGCCCTCCAGCAGGCGGCGGTACGTGTTGATCTCACACTCCAGCCGGGCCTTCACGTCCAGCAGCACCTGGTACTCCTGGTTCTGCCGCTCCAGGTCGCAGCGGATCTCGGCCAGCTGGGCCTCCACGTTGCTGATCAGGCACTGCATCTGGGCCAGCTGGGAGCCGTAGCGGGCCTCCGTCTCCGCCAGCGTGTTTTCCAGGGAATTCCGCTGCAATGAGAAAGAGGAAAAGCTGTCAATGGGAAGGAATCCCACCCTAAGAACATCAGCCCTGAGTGTCTGTGTATGGCCCGTAATCTCGCCCCGTGAGAGCCCGCACGCTGAGGCCAGTGGCGCGGGGGCCTGCCCCGAGTGTGGCCAGCCACCAAGGCAGAGGCCACTCACCAGGTTGTGCTGGGCCTGCAGCTCGATCTCCAGGGCGTTGACCGTGCGGCGCAGCTCGATGATCTCCGTCTGGCAGCACTGCAGCTGCTCCGAGCTGGACACCACCTGCTGGTTCAGCTCCTCGGTCTGAAACACGAGGGGACACAGAGCATGGTCAGACCAGGGCAGCTATGTAAAGGGTCACCCCATCCCAGGAGCGTGTGGCCCCGGGCTGCCCCAGCCCCACCTGGGTGTTGAACCAGGCCTCCACGTCTCTGCGGTTGTTCTCCACCAGGGCCTCGTACTGGCATCTCATCTCATCCAGGACCTTGTTGAGATCCACAGGTGGGGCAGCGTCCACCTCCACATTCAGTCGGTCCCCAAGTTGGCCACGCAGTGCACTGACTTCCTGCAGAGAAGACGCCAGATGGCATGAGGTTATGGAATGGATGCTGGATTGGGGGTTCAACTGACCTGGGTGCAAAATTTCCTCCCCCCGTTGCAAGCTGTGTAACATTAGACAGGACACTTAACCTCTCTGAGAGAGACAAGTGAAATGACACAAGCACCAAACAAATAGAATTGCTGCTACCAGGCACTATAGCCCAGATGGAGATTTAGTGTCACGAGTAGGAGTGTGAGCTCTGTATGACCTTAGGCAAGTGATAACCTCTTTGTGCCTCAGTTTTTTCATCTGTAAAATGGGGCAAGTAATAGTATATAGCTCCTGGGACTATTGTAAGGACAAAATGAAACAAAAGTGACATTCAAAGGGCTTTATGTAATTCCTGGCACACAGGAGGCCCAGGGCCAGCCGTGGGTCTCTAAGCTGGATGGGAATCGTCGGGAGGTCACGTGCACCACCCTCACCTCCTCGTGGTTCTTCTTCAGGCACATCAGCTCCTCCTTCAGGGACTCCACCTGGGCCTCCAGGTCGGCCTTGCACAGGGTCAACTCGTCCAGGATTCTGCGCAGGCCGTTGATGTCGGCCTCCACCAGTTGCCGTAGAGACAGCTCAGTCTCGTACCTGCGAACACGGAGACCTGCCAAGTCTGCGGCAAGGGAAGCCGCCCACAGGCGGGGCCCCTACTGTCCACCTGCAGGGGCTGACTCGGGGTTGGGAACGTGGTGGACGTTGCCCTTAACCTGGGAGGGACCAGGACCTGTGCCACACTTTCCCATTTATAGCCCTGTCTGGCCTCATTCCCACCTCCCCAGCTCCCAAAGGCAGGGGACAGAGCAAGGGAATGTCACAGCAAACCTCCCCTGATCAGGCCCACTCACTTGGTCCGGAAGTCGTCGGCCGCCAGCTTGGCGTTGTCAATCTGCAGGACCAGCCTGGTGTTCTCAGCCTTGGTCAGCAGGATCTGGGGAACAGGGGGCTTCACGTGAGTTGGGGAAGGCTGGGCAGTGTGGGGGCCACGCTCCTAGGCACCACCAGCACCTTCAGCCCAGACCCCAGGTGTGGTGGGAGCATCGACCCCAGGAAGGCCATCGCAACGATGTCAGTGGCCGTGGTCCTGGCATGTGTAGCCCCAGAGAGGCACAGCAGGATAGACCAGGGTGGGGCAGACCTGGATTCAGGCTCTGCATCTAACACTCAGGCTGTGTAATCCTGGGCAAGTTGCTGAACCTCTCAAAAGTCAACTTCCACATCTGTTAAATGGGCCCAGTAATACTCATCTCGCCAAGGTGAAGAATAAGTAAGCCAGTGGATAGGAAAGTTCCAGGCACAGGGCTGTACCCACTAGGGGATTGGGACATGTCCCCTCCCTCCCCGCAGCTGAGACAGCACGGGGAAGAGAGGAATGGCTGGCAACAAGGTACGGGCAAGAGACCAGCAGAAAAGCCTGCGTCCCCCAGGAAACCAAAGCCCTAGAGAGAAAAGCTTGCCCCACCAGGAGGATTCCCTAAAAGCTACAGTCCCATCTGGGAAGGCCTTGGAATGAGACGGACCCCTCCCAGGAGTTGGGCTGCTCAGCTGGAAAGGGGCCAGGGTGCCATTACCTTCTGCTGGAAGTCCTCGATGGTCTTGAAGTAGGACTGGTAGTCGGGGCAGATGTAGGGGATCTGGGACTCGTACCACTCCCGGATGCGGCGCTCCAGCTCCGCGTTCTCCCGCTCCAGCTGGCGCACCTTCTCCAGGTAGTTGGCCAGGCGGTCGTTCAGGAACTGCATGGTCTCCTTCTCGTTGCTGTTGAAGGAGCCCTCGCAGAACCAGCCCCCACTCCCAACAAAGCCAGAGGGGTGGCACCCAGAGGACAGGTAGGAGCCAGGGAAGCAGCTCCCGAGGCCAGAGAGGCCCAGCCTAGCAGAAGAGACAGACCCCACAGCACCTCCAAAACTGGGGACCCTGCAGGAGCCCACAGAGCGGATGGAGGACACCCGAGAGATGCCACCTGCTGTGCCGCAGAGGCCCTTGACGGACCCAGTGGAGAAGGTCGGGGTGCAGATCTGGGTGGCCATGATGCTAGCACAGGAAGTTCGCAGCTTAGCAAGGAGCTCGTGTTCTGGACTCTCGAGGCCTCTCTGGAACATTTATATACCCTCTCCACGGGGTGTTGGCATCTTACACACCTGTTACTCTTGGGAAAGCCTAGTCCTAGCCCAGAAAGCTAATCTCATCAGAATGTGATTTTTGCTACCCATCCAGAATTCTTTGCCTTGTAAAAAAAAAAAAAAATTGTTGAATTTGCTGCTAAGTCAGGACTCTCAGCTATTGTCATTTCCTAGCAGAATATGAATTTTATTGCCCCTTCAAAGAGTCTTTGCACCGCATCCCATAAATCGGGAGTGGCCTCGCAAATGACATTTGATTCCTGCTTTCCCTTCCTACCTTTCCCTGAGGAGCCCAGTCTGTCCACTGTCACCTCCGTTCACTCCACCCCCTCACAGCTGCTCTTGCCTGTGCCTGGGCCACCGCGTGGCGAAAGGGAAGGAAGGGAACTCAAAGTCGGGAGCATCTGCTATATCCCAAATGCACAGTGGTTTCATTTACACCCTGTAATAATCCTGGGGGGAGGCCGATACTATTCTCATTTTACCCACGTGGAAACCGGGGCTTAGAATGGTTTAGAAACTTGCTCACGGTGAACAGGAAGTGAATAGCAGAGCTCGGATCTGAAGCCAGGGCTCTCAGACGCCAAACCCTATGTCCCTGTCCCACTGCTTCCCCACACAACTGAGGTCAAGCCTGGGCACCCAGACTAGAGAGACAAGAGATCTCAGTTCAAGTCCTGGCTCTGCTGATAATGTGCCCTGTGGTGCTGAGCACGTCACTTCGTCCCTGGGATCCTCAGTGTCCTCCTTGGAACAGCAGAGATGTCACCCTGCCCAGCCTGCTTCCCACCGCTATGACAAGGACCAAACAAGAACAGAAGAAAAAGTATTTTGAAGCCACTGGGTACCGTAGAAGTTCTGGTTAGGTTCAGGGGACAGTCTTTGGTGATGGTTTATGGCTGTGGCTCACAGGCACAAGCTGTGGATCACAGGCACGAGCCCTCGAATAGGGCCGTGAGGTTGAGGCCTGCCTGCCGACCTCATGCTGGCCTTAGGGGGTGAGGGGGTGCCCCGTCACCAACCCCTCAAACAGTCAACGGCTATATCATCACAGAGCGTCTCCTGCCATTGTGCATGCTTGGCTCCACAGGTAGGGCTGGGGGCAGTTCCCTCCGAGGCCTCAGCTTGTTGAACCTGTGACAGTAGAATCAGGAGCCCAGGGCAGCCCACTCTGACCCTCCTGGTCCCTGAACAGGTCACAGGGATGGCCGATGGCAGAGTCTTCGAACAAGGAGGAATAAGAACAAAGCTAAATATCACCAGTAAGTCGAGAGAGGAGAACCAGAGAATTAAGAACCAAAAATAAACGCTGGCCCTTCTGCCTGGAAACGTGGGCTTTGCCAAGGCTTGGGCAACCTGCTCTCGCTGCTCCCACACGGATTTGGTTTGCAAGGCTGGCATTTATGGAAGCATTTATGTGCTTCTAAAGTTGTAATTTGCCAACCTCTTAAAACGCTTTATAAGCTTCTCTCTGAAATTATTCAAGGAGGATTGGCGGTGGTGAACACGCCTTGCCCAGCGCAGTGGGCACCTCAGCAAGATGCCTGAGAGCAGCTGGTGACAGTCTCCCCAGGGGCCACCTCCATGCACCCCCTCCTGGTGTGAAAGCAGAGCCTTAGCCCTCCGGAGCAGCAGCTGCCCTGGCAACGGTTTCCTCATGCCTCCCCATCTCCCCTGCTCTCCCGCAGGGCCTGGGGTGGGACTGTCACAGGGTTTCCCAGTCTCAGCACTGCTGACACCGTGGCCGGTCATTCTTTGTTGTTTGGGCTCTCCTGTGCACTGTAAAATGTCTGACAATAGTCCCGGACTCTGCCACCCAATGCCAGTGGCAAACCCCTGCCCCAGCTGTGACAACCAAAAATTTCTACAGATATTGCCAAATGTCCCAGGGTGTCAAATGAACCAGCACCAGTTGAGAGTCACTGGCCTGTCAGGACAATGGGGTCTCTGACCCAATCTCCCCCCACTTTGTTTTCTATGACAACTAATACAGAGTCAGGCTATCTCTGTTGGGCCCATGCAGGCACATCCTCAATACACCCGTGCCTCAACTTACCTCATTTGTGATATGAAGAGCTTGCTCTGTGACACGGGCTTTGAGGGAGGCCCTTACTAACCCTTTGCACAGCTCTCCTCTGTTTGGGGTCTCTGGCTGGGGGCCTTCTGACATTAATATGCTCACTTTCTACTTTTTTA
>VSMD01137396.1:65698-86886 GCA_008750895.1 Mirza zaza | reverse complement strand
AGGCAAGCCAAGCCCAGCCAAGCCCAGCAGGCAGAAGTGGAACCTCTCGGCACAACATGGGCCTTGCACGATGGCAACGTGTATTCTGAGACTAGCCCTCCAGCTCTTGCAGAGGATGTCTTCCCCGACTGCTACATAGAATGCATAATAAGGGGTGAGTTCTGTGAACCCATCCTGGAAGAGGACACACTTTTTAAGTCCTTAGAATACCTAAAGGAAGGACCAGACCAAGAGCCTCCTCAACAGGTTCTTGAAGCGAGCTCCTTTCTTCAGTGTTCCTTAGAGTACACGAAACCGGGGGCCACACAAGAGCTTCCCCAAGGCATTGATGAAGAGAATTCACTTGAGTATTCCGAGTACATGACAGGCAAGAAGCTTCCTCCTGAAGGAATACCTGGCGTTGACTTATCAGATCCTAAACAGCTCGCAGAATTTGTTAGAAAGAAGCCCAGAAAAAATAAAGATTATCTACAGACCATCCCCTGTCCTCAGAGTGGCTGCCCGCGAAAGCTGAGGAACGCAGCCGCCCTGAAAAAGCACCTGCTGGTTCACGCGCCCCGCGACCACGTGTGCGCGGAGTGCGGGAAGGCGTTCGCTGAGAGCTCCAAACTGAAGAGACATTTCCTGGTCCATACCGGAGAGAAGCCGTACCAGTGCACTTTCGAAGGCTGCGGAAAGCGCTTTTCCCTGGACTTCAATTTGCGTACACACGTGCGCATCCACACCGGGGAGAGGCGCTTTGTGTGTCCCTATGACGGCTGCATCAGGAGGTTTGTTCAGTCAAATAACCTGAAAGCTCACATCTTAACGCACGCGAAGGCGCAAAAGTACCTGTGAAGACGAAGGTGGAAAAGAGTCCTCCAACAGGATGAGCCTGTTAACAGAAGAGTCATCAGCAACAAATATACCTCATTGATTCTTGTTTTTCAATCATTATTACAGCCCTAAAAGGCATATTCTTTAGTGTTAATAAGGTGTGCTCCTATACTTTGGGATACCATTTTTAAAACATCTTGTATTCTATGGTGTGCTTCCAACAGGAAGGTTGGTGATAAGTTAATTTCAGAAGCATAATCTTTAATATATTATGTATTGGATTATTGGATATGAGACTTATTTTCACATACTATAAATGTGAAAATAACTTTGATTTTTAGTTTTTTAGCTTTTGCCTTTTAAACAGATACTTCAAGGCGCATGTGATAATCCTAGAAATTTCCAATCCTAAAGAATCAAAATTTAGTAATAAATAAGTGAGTAGTTTTAAACATTTTTAAAGTTAAATGTACTTTTTTTGATTTTTATTTTCCTATTGTGTCAAACAATACAGTTTGAAATCATAGTTAAATGTGTGTGATTGTTTGATAACATTAATCCATTTGAATCCATTTTAGATATTTCTAAATAAAAGTACATATATCTCCAGTAATGTGCTAAATCTGGATTAAAAGAATCAAAGAAATGTTGAGTTATAATTGTGAGTTATAGGGAGGAAGTTGCCCATATACATGGTTGGTTAAGGTATAAATTGTCGCTGCAGTTTTGGAAGGTATTTGCAAGTATGCTGCATTAGTGTTCTAGGGCTGCCACAGCAGTGCCACAAACAGGGGGGCTTAAGCAATAGAGATTTATTGTCTCACAGTTCTGGAGATAAGAAGTCCAAAATCAAGGTGTGGGCAGGCTTGGTTCCTTCTGAAGCTGTGAGGGGAGGATCTGATTCAGGCCTGTCTTCTCAGCCTGCAGGTGACTGTCTTCATGTTCACATGGCACCTCCCCTGTATCCTCACGTCTCTTCCTTCTCTCTGTACCTGTCTGGGTCCAAATTTCCTCTTAGGAAGACATCAGTCCTATTGGATAGGGACTCATCTTAATGACCTCATTTTAACTTGATTGCCTCTGTAAAGACCCCATCTCCAAATAAGGTCACATTCTGAGGTACTGGGAGCTTAGATTTTAATGAATGAATTTGGCAGGGGGAAGGGAATACTGCCTAACCCATAATATGTGCATTATTTTGAACCTAATAATTTCATTTCTAGAATTCCATTCTGCATAAATATTTGCACTAGCATAAGAAGGCATTTGTTAAAGGATATTAACTGAATCATATTTTTCATAGTAACATTTATAATTTCAGTGTCCAGTAAGAGGAAACAGGTTGCATAAGTCATGCTATCTCTATTCAGTAAAAAATATACAACTATCCGTAAAGAAGAGGGCCCCAGCCAGAAGGAAGCAACAAAATGAAAAGTTTGTTTTTAATAGATGGAACAGAATCTGGTATATTTACTTGCTGTGGAAGAAAATTCAGAGAAAGTGGTTAAATATGGATAAAGTGAGAAATTGGTTGTCCAAAGGTGGCTAGTAAAGTTAAAATCTAACTGATATAGGAGTTAACTTATTTTTATGATTATAAAGTGAATAATTGATTGGAATCACATTATAATGGGTGGACATATGTAGCCATCAAACTTGGAATGCATTTTTCTCCCAGAATAAGTAAGATAAGTGATCAGGTATAATTAAAAAAACACATTTCTTTGATTTTAAGATTTAAGACACCACTGGAAGTAATACTAATAAGTACCATAAATTTAAGTTTTTCAGGAAAATAAAAACACTAAATTAATGAATCAACTTTAAGATTAATCTTGGATTTTAGAAATGCCAAAATCTAAAATGAATCTGGTCTTATAGTGGTTCCATACAAATGTATAGAATTGTTTTTTTTTTCTATTTCAGTGAAAAACTGCTGTTGGAATTTTGACTGTGATTGCATTGAATCTATAGATTGTTTTGAGTAGTATGAACATCTTAATATTAATTCTTCCAGTCCATGAACTCAGGATATATTTCATTTATTTTTGTCATCTTCAATTTCTTTCAACAATGTTTATAGTTTTTAGTGTATGAATCTTTCATTTCCTTCATTAAATTTATGCCTAAGTAGTTTATTCTTTTGGATTCTATTATAAATGGGATTGTTTTCTTGGTATTTTTTTCAGATAGTCATTGATGTAAAGAAGTACACATGATTAAAAACTGAAAATTATAAAGTAGAGGCCATAACTTTATTAGTATCACTGGTACATAGGCCCTACTTAGTAGGCAATTAGTTAGTAAATTATGGAATAAATATGTTAAAATATAGCTTAATATGTTTTTTAAAAAACTACCTGTAATAAAGTCTATCAAAATTATATGTAATTCCAAAATGGCTAACAAAAAAGGCATTATTAGTTTTTGTATAAAATCTGATTACTCTGAAATAAAAGTGAACAACTTTACTAGAGTAATACATGTTCATTAAGAAAAAAAAGAAGTAAATGTTTGTGCATATACACACACATTCTTACTCCCTAAAAGTGATTTCACCAGTGTTAAAGATTTTAATTGTTACATTTTGTTTGATCATCTTTATTAATGGTGAAACTGATCTTAAATCTCATTATCTTTTTTTTTCTGCCTTCTCTATAAGGGACAGAACAGAGGGTTTTTTCACCTCCCAACATCTTGAATAATGAAGCACTAACCTGTGTTGAGAATTATAATTATATACCAAGACTGTATCAGATAGTTTAAAATGTGTCATATACCATTTACATTCCTACTTTAGATCAGTTTCTTTTATTTTCTGTGATACTTGCATAGGTTTTCCAATGATACCTGACTTATTTATTTCACCATAGCGACAATATACATTGGTGGACATAGTATTTTCAGAATTCTATCCAAAAGCAGATTTGCCAGATTCTTATATTTCTTTCCTGCTGGGCATATGCATGTGCAGGAATCTGTGTGTGCTTGTGTTTTAATTACCTGATGCACTGGCTCTGACTGAATAAATTGCATGATTACATCCTACATTGGACACAGAACAATGCAAGTGATATTAAAAAGCCATTATATTTGCAACTCTGAGCATGAGACTATAATTAAAAAGCAATTGGATGAAATTTCCTTTAAGAGTACAAGAATTTTAGCAAAATTTGGTAAATGACCATTAACAGTTAACATGTGGTTTTTATTAGGCCTTTTGTTTCTTCTCTTCATGACCCTGGAGTTGAATTTCATAGATGTTGGTGGACCAGGATTGTGAGAACACCTGTACAAAGCTCTGTTTTACCATGTGGCTAAAATTAAATAAAACAACCCCACATAACTTTTGTGACTTAGTAAATCAAAGGAATTAGGTAGGCTGCAATGATCCCCTGAGCATTAATAAACTATCCTTAATGCTCCTAAGATTTTAGTTATATGTCATAAAAAGCATAGTATGTGCTCCATGCAACTCAGAGTCTTGGTCATAAAATACATATATACAAATCAAAGAAGTAATAAAAGTTGAGAGAATTTTGATTATCATCACTGTTAAATATTTAAAAGTTGCTAAAATTATACACAAATGTGTAATAGTACGCCATCCTTATCTAAGGCAACTGGTTCCTTTGCAAACTGCTGAGGACTAAGCATGGCAGTGACGTTTTTTATGGGAGAAGCTTTGTGTTTATCAAACGTACATATATGCTTTATAGATTTTACACTTAAGGCAGGTTAAATATGACTACAAATTCTTTGATACTCCAAGTAATAGAATGTTTTCCTTCTCCTTGTGTTTGGGCTGGTCTGTGACTGCTTGGATCAGTGGAGTACAGTGTGATGCTAATGGTGCTGTAATGGCTATGCCAGTTCCAAGCCTGGCCTGAGAGAGGCCTGGCAGCTACTTTTTCCTGGCTTGCTCCTGGAAACCAGTTGCCCTTTAAGAAGCATGACTGCACTAAGACCACCATGCTGGGCAAAACCCAAGCCCCGCCACACGCAGAGGGTAAGACAGCACGTGGAGTGGGAGGCTAAAGAGTAGTGAGGTGCCAGACTTGTGAATGAGGGAGCCAGATGGAAAGGTCGTCTGGCCCTGGTCACCCCAGGCAACACTACAGGAACTGGAGACAACCTGCCTGAATTGCCCCTTCCCAAGTTTCTAACCCACGAAATGGTGGACAATGTAAAATGCCTGATTTAAGCCGCTTAAATTTGGGGGTTAGCTTGTTATGCAGCAAAAGATAACGCACCCCATTTCAGACTTGTTTGAATGTTATCGTCTCTGCTTTATATTTGTATATGCGTGTGTGTATGTATGTATGAACATACGGCTAGTTACACAGATTTTATCATATAACTGGTGTATGCCTACATTCAAAAGAAAGTCTTCAATTCTAGGTTTATATCATAGATTTATTTTCAGAGTCCTAACAGTGGGTATTGAGTTCCCTCTTCTTAGATCATTTGATGGCATCTCTAAGGAAACTGCAACTGTCTTTAATAAAACTAAAACCTAGTCTGTCTAGATTGGTGGTTGGAGAATTCCTACTTGCGAGAAATAGTTTCTCCTCGCGGAACCAGTTCTGTTACCTGGTCCCTAATCCCCCAGGCTGTCCTCTGTGGCCTGTTAGGAGACAGGCCACCTGAGCTCTGCTAACCCCCGACCCGGGAGACCCCTTATCCTCCCATCCCCGGTCTGTGGAAAAATTGTCTTCCATGAAACTGGTCCCTGGTGCCAAAAGGGTTGGGGACTGCTGCCTTAGAGGAATCCCATTAATTACCACTGCCACCACCACTGTCATTAAAGGGCCGTGCTCCACTTTAACACTCTGACCCAAGCCTGAGCAGGTGGCTCTTCCTGTATTGCTTAGTAGTAAATCTGAGATGAGGTTGGAACACTTAAAGACTATTAAAGGCAAGACAATAACAATAAACTGTTTTCTCAGGCCACAGGCTTAAGAGAGGTCTACCTATTTCAGGATCCAGAATTAACAGAAAAAGCTCCAGGGATTCATTTTTACCTGAAACCTGGTTTAGGTTTCTGACTGAGGAACCCCTTATTCCCCCAGCATGTCTCTGTTCCCGTCGCAAAAGTTGATATCCACACACTATGTGATTTCACATTTCACCTACCCTCTTAACGACAATAAACAACTCAACATCCCCAAAATGTGTGTAAAAAATGTACACATACATTCTTTATGAACTTTTTCTTCTAGAACCCCAGTGAAGGGGTTAAAGTATTGGATAGGATATTTAACTAGAAGACCCCTAAAGTTATCCAAGATGGGAGTAGAGAATGGGCAAAAGAGACTTCATAGAAACTGACAAGGGGCAGATTTTGAAGGCTTTGTAAACCATCTTAAAGAGTTAGAAATTTGTTAGCCAGGTGGGGTGGCACGTGCCTATAGTCTAAGTGCACCTGCAGTCCCAACTACTCCTGGGTCTGAGGCAGGAGGATCATTTGAGTTCAAGAGTTTGAGGTTGCAGTGAGCTATGATGACATCACTGCACTTTGTGGGGCCATCGTAGCTCATTGCCTAGCCCAAGCAACAGAGCCAGACCCTGCCTCAAAAAAAGGCAGGAGCAGGGGCAGTTGGAGGAGGATTGAGTCAGAACTTTGCCTTCTAGTCAATAAAGGAAGTATAGAGGGGATTAAGCATTTGAATTTTGTAGTGTCTACTTTATATTTGTGTATGAGTGTATGTGTGTGTACTCATATGACAAGTGACATGATTAAATTCACTTTTTAGAAAAATCGTTTGGGATGCAGAGTTGAAGATATGTAGGGGAAGAGGAAAACAGGCAGCTGTCACAGTAATCCAGAAGGGAGATGACATGTCTTAACGGGACTTTATATTTCCAGCACAGGCACAGAAACAGTAAGTGATTAATAGATGTTTGAATAAATGCTTGACTAAACATAACTAAAAGGATTTCCAAGCAGTAGTAAAAATAAAAAAGTGACAGAGGCACTAAACTTTAAGTCACACAATCAAAAGACAAGCCAATTTAAAAATGGGTGTAGGTCTTGGATAGACATTTCTCCAAAGAAGATATATAAATGGCCAAAAAGCACACAAAAGATGCTCGACATTATTAGCCATTAGGAAATACAAATAAAAATCACAATCAGATGCCACTTCACACTCACAAGGATGGCTATAATCAACACAAGAGGTGTTGGCCAGAACGTGGACAAATTCAAACCCTCATACGCTGCTGGCAAGAATGTAAAATGGTGCAGCCATTTTGGAGAACAATTTAGCAATTTCTTAAAATGTTAAACATAGTTATCAGATGACCCAGTAATCTCACTCTGACGAATATGCCCAAGAGAAATGAAAAAGATCTGTCCACACAGAAACTTATAATGCTCATAACAGCATGATTCCTTATAACCAAAAAAATGGATATAACCCAAATGCCCACGCACTGATATGAATAAACAAAATGTAGTCTATCCTAAACATTATTTCAGCCATAAAAAGGGAGTACTAATACATGTTTTAGATAAACCTTGAAGACCTGCTAAGTGAAAGAAGCCAGACACAAAAGTACATATATTGTAAGATTCCATTTATGTGAAATGTCCAGAATAGACAAATCCAAAGAAACTGAAAGTAGGTTAGCAATTGTGGGGCAAGGGCGTGCCGAGAATAGGGAGTAACTGCTAATGGATTTTTTGTGGGGTAATAAAAATGTGCTGAAATTGGATAGAGTAAATGGTTGCAGAACTCTGAATGCACTAAAAACCACTGAATTGTTTAAAGGGTCAATTTTATGGTATGTGAATTGTATCTCAATAAAGCTGCTATTTAGAAAAAATCATTTATGCAAACTTATACAGTCTTCCTAACAATTTTACAGTTGCTTTCATCAAAAGTAATAACGTGAAAATTCAACACCCAGAAGGTTATTTAGGCTATGTTAAGAACACAGACTTTGAAATCAAGCAAACTAGGTGGAAATTCAGTTCCATCCCGTAGAAACAATGTGACTTTGGACAAATCACGAAACTTCTCTGAACCTCTTAGCCATCTCTAAAATAGGAATAGGGCAACTAACTTGGGCATATGACTCTCAGTAGCATAGTCCCCACGATTTTCTCTGGCAGCATCCTAGGATTCTGTCATCCAAAAAAAGCAATCACCTCCCCCTAGCTTTTCCCTGACAAGGTTTTCCTTACAAGTGTTAGCACTTTTTTATTGCCAGATTTTTTTGATAAAGTAAGAATAACGTGCAAAACCTATTCATAAATATTAAGAATTTTACCAAGTTCTTGATTTTTGGTTTTCTGGGGTCTGGAGTGAGGGTGGGACTCAGCGATGGCATTGTGAAGACCTTCATGCTGGCCGTTCTCCCAGCTATAGATGTAATTCAGGTCCAACACTAGGTGTCTTCTAGCGTTAGGAAAATGCTTTGTCTCCTTGAGGACCTCCAGACTGGCTGATGCTTCAGGCCATCAGGTGCATCCTTTACAAGTGGGAACTGAGATACACGAAATATGCTGAGTAGTCCTACTCAGCATCATCTTGAATGACAAGATAGCAAGATGCAAATTTTTAAAATTAGTTTATTTTTTAATTGACAAATGAAAATTGTATGTATTTATCATGTAAAACATGTCGTTTTGAAAGGTACACACTTGTAGAATGGCTAAATAGACCTGATTAACATGCATTACCTCACATACTTACTCTTTTGTGGACCCTCATACCCTCATACATTTAAAATCTACTATCTCAGCAGTTTTCAAGAATACAATACTTTGTTATTAACTATAGTCACCCTAAGATCTCTTATTCCTCCTACCTAACTGAAATTTTGTATCCTTTGACCAACATCTCTCCATTCCCCCTGCCTCACCCAGTCCCTGGTAACCACCTTTCTACTCTCTACTTCTGTAAGTTCAATGTTTTTAGATTCTACATATAAGTGAGATCATGTGGTATTTTCTCTTCTGTTCCTGGCTTATTTCTCTTAGCAGAATGTCCTCCAGATTTATCCACATTGTCACAAATGACAGGATCACC
Organism: Mirza zaza; assembly: GCA_008750895.1. Taxonomy (NCBI): domain Eukaryota; kingdom Metazoa; phylum Chordata; class Mammalia; order Primates; family Cheirogaleidae; genus Mirza; species Mirza zaza. The sequence continues at coordinate 78,031 of VSMD01137396.1, read as the reverse complement.
TTCTTTTTTAAGGCTGTATAGAGTTCTATTGTGTACATGTACCTCGTTTTCTTTATCCAGGCATCCCTTTACGTACACTTGTGTTGATTCCATATCTTGACTATTGTGAATAATGCTACAACAAATATGGAGTGCAGTTATCTCCTCTACCTACTGATTTAATCTCCTTTGGGATATATATATACACACATCCCCAGAAGTGGAATTTATGGATCATATAATAGTTTTATATTCAATTTTGGGGTACCTCCATACTATTTTTTATAATGGCTATACCAATCCACATTCTCATCAACATTGTACAAGGATTCCCTTTTCTCCACTTCTTCACCAATACTTATCTTGTTGTTGTTGTTTGATAGTAGCTAGCAAGTATGAAGTGATATCTCACTGGGGTTTTAATTTGCAGTTCTCTGATGATTCATGATTTTGACCTTCTTTGACCTATTGACCATGTTTATATCTTCCTTTGAGAATGTCTATTCAGATCCTTTGTCCATTTTTTTAACTGGGTTTTTGTTTTCTTACTACTGAGTTGTTTGAGTTCTTTATATATTTTGAATTATAACTTCTTATCAGATGTACAGTTTGTAAATGACAACCAGCAACATCTTGAATGACAAGATAGAAAGATGCAAATTTAAAAGATGTCATTCTTAGAATATAATTCAAAGACATTTTAAAGAAAAGTCTGTTCCAATTTAACGGTGGTGATGGATGGATGATAAATGGATCATTTTAAGATAATATTGTATAAGGTAAGAGAGAGATAAATTATGTATCATTTTATTATTTTGGTTGCTATTGTTATTACTATTACTAATGATTTTAGGGCACTATTGCTAAAACTGTGACCTTTCCAGAGGATTACAAGTGGTTATTTTGGCTTTGGTTTAGATAAAAAATGCATTCACATTTGCAAAGTGCTTTGAAAACAGGAAGTGTTTTGGAAGCCTAAAAGGACATGATATAGACTAAGTTATATTCCTATGTTGAAGTCCTAACTCCTAGTACTCAGACTGTGACTGTATTTGGAGACCGGGCTTTTAAAGAGGGGATTACATTAAAATGAAGTAGTTGGGAGCCCCAATCTATCTGACTGGTGCCCTTATAAGAAAAGGAAATGTGGACACACACAAGAGATACAAGGGATGCGTGGACACAGGGAAGGCCACCCGAGGGTACAGCAAGCCGAAGAAATAGCCTCAGGAGAACAAACCCTGCCAGCACCTCCGTCTTAGACTTCTGGCCTCCAGAACAGTGAGAAATTAAGTTTCAGTTATTTAAGCCCCAGTTTCTGGTATTTCCTTATGGCAGCCTGAGCAACCTGACACAGAGCACTTTGTAGAATTACAGTCAGAGGAAACAGTAGGAGCCAAAGCATGGCAGTGTGAAACCAGCCTAACCAGGCAAGGAGTGGAGTGCTTGGTAAGCCCGGGGGTGTGGGTAGGCGCTGTACTAAAGGAACTTTTCCACTGCAGTTAGGAGCTTTGATTTCTCCTATTTAGAAGCTAAAGCCACTGAAGGTAGAGCTGTGGGATTTGGGACTGTTTGTTTGTTTGTTTTGTTTTGTTTTGTTTTGTTTGAGACAGAGTCTCACTTTGTTGCCAGGGCTAGAGTGCTGTGGCATCAGCCTAACTCACAGCAATCTCCAACTCCTGGACTCAAGCGATCCTCCTGCCTCAGCCTCCCAAGTAGCTGGGACTACAGGCATGCACCACCATGCCTGGCTAATTTTTTCTATATATATTTTTAGATGTCTAGCTAATTTCTTTCTATTGTTTTTTTTTTTTTTTTTTTTTTTTTTTTTTTTTTTTAAGTAGAGACGGGGTCTTGCTCTTGCTCGGGCTGGTTTCGAACTCCTGAGCTTGAATGATCCCCCCCGCCTCAGCCTCCCAGAGTGCTAGGATTACAGGCATGAGCCACCGCACTGGCCTGGGGCCTTTTTTTTTTTATTTATTGCTTATTGTATTCATTGGAAGAACTGAGCTCATTTTCAAGAAATGTGACAAAGCATAAATAAAATATAAACACTAGCTAGAAGGAACCATTTTGGTGAATGCATTGTTTTTTTAAAAAAGCAATGCATTTAATCAGAGGAATAGTAAGATCAAATCTGCATGTTGTATCAGACACTATTGTGTCACCCACAAATGTGACGGGGGGGGGGGGGGGGGAAGGAGGGGACAGGAAAGACTGGAGAGCTGTCAGTTTGGAAGTAAGGAACATGCAGGAATAAAGAGGAGAGAAAAGAGTAAGGAAATGCTTAGGTAAAGCAATCCAGCCTTGGCGATGTGCAGAGAAAGGCTGAGGAGCAAACATCTGGGAAGATCTCTAAGTTTTCAGCTTCGAGTGAAGGCATTTACATGTGATTGAAAGACATGGAAACCTGGAATGCCAGAAGAGAAGCCAGAATGAGAGACTACATGATAATTCAGTTCAAGATAAGAATTATTTTGAAATGACGGTTGTGCATGTTGGGAAAAAAAATTTAAAAACCGTGAAAAGTGAGCCTAATCAAATTTGACTGGGGAAGCTAAGAGTTGTATAGACCTCACATTCCAAAATGTTATTGATTTCTTACGATAATTTAACTCTGTATTGCAAATTAAGTAAATACAAACAGAGTTGAAGACAGTATTTTACCAGGTTAAATGTAAAATGATTTCGTTGCGTTTTCAATTCTCCAAATTGACTGGTAAATCTATGACAAACTCAAAATCTGTAGACAGATCAAAGCTATTTTCTTTCTAGCAGTCAAATATTTATGATTGAGAATGTCCAGCCAAATCTTTAAAATACTCAGGGATTTAGAGGCCTGTTGTCTAGAAATTTCTCTAGTCATAGAAATAACCATAGTTGTAAAATAGCTGACAAGCCATTTATTAAAACAGCAGTCGACTAATGCTTCTCCTTGTTTCAAGGTTACATTATAAATCAACTTAGAGGGGCAAAAAGCTTGTAGGAGACCTGTAGGAGGATGAGCAGAACAATTTAAACTACAAAAGAAAGTCCTAAAGTGCTTATTTTACTTACAGAAAGAATGAGATTTAAAAGGATTATAATTAACAGAAATTAACACAGCTGGCATCCAGCAAGTTTCAATTGCAAAGATCATATAAATTGATTTATAGTGTTCCCATGTGACTAATGAAAGTAGATTAGTGACCATATTGTTCTAAATGATTGCATTAGAGAACATTATTACTTCAGAGAAGCCCACATTAATAATAAAATCATTATCACCAAAGTATGAACAAAATAATTCAGGGGATCAAATTTGAGATTTTAACACCCACATTTTATCATTAACTGTCCTTAGAAGTGATTAAAAAGAAAACCAAAAAAGTGTCAGTTCTGCTTTTCACTTTATTTTTCCCTTGGAAGAAAGGGGGGATTGGAAACTTCCCTGATGTCAGCACTTAGAAAGGTTAATTATTCATACAGAACAATGAAGAGGAAGCACTAGATTTAATTGGACACATGCTTCTCACATTTAAAGGTAGGGGAGTAGATAATGATGTCCCTTTTGTGTCCTTCCACAAGAAATATGGGGCACTGATAATGTCTCGCATAAGTCTTAAAGGAAGAAAATGTAGAGCATGCACTTTTATATATCACTCACTCATTCACAAACAACCTCAGAAGAAATGTGTTCTCAATGAAACATTTACTTCCACAAAGCTTAAATACTGTCGAATTTAAATACCCTAGAACTGGGTCAATTTGACATCCTTATCCTCTGGAGATGAAGAGGAAATGTTTACATATAAAGCTTTTTTCTGGATACAGGGACTTCCTGACCAAGGAAATAGTTGAAAGGAATAAGCAACAACAAAAAAAATGGGTCGTAGACTATCCCATCAATGAATTATGGTCTGAGTTTGTACGGAATTGTTGACAGGTAATATTCTTTTGCTTAAAGCAAATAAATTATATTGTAAACTGCATAAAGAGAAACTATACCTTTTTGTTTATCTCTGTATTCCCAATACCTAGTATATGTCTAGCACACAGTAGGCAGAGAGGAGCTATAATAACTATATGTTGAATGAATGCACTTCGGGGAGGTTAATTCTAAGACACGCATAAGCAAGAAGTAACAGATATTCTTAAAATAGAATAAAAAATCATTAATTCATCAAATAATTTTAATTCAAATTCTTTATTGAAATATTAGATACAGAAAAATATATAGTCATCAAATGCATTCCATTTATTCCCCCTCCAGACTTTACCCACCCTCCCCCACTCTGCTGACCTCTAACACCATTTTCACTGTTGATGGCATCTGGGAAGTTTCCAGTTTTAGGCTAATTAATATGAATAGTGCTGTGATGAATATTTTCCTTATGTCATTCGGAGAACATGGTCATTTCTTCTGCATATAACTACAAGTGGAATTGTTCATTCTTTGGGTACATATATGAGCAGCTGTAAAAGATATTTTCAAATAGTTCTCCAAAGTGAGAGTGAAAAGTCCTCTAAGGAATTTTCTTAAGTGATGGATAGCAGTTCTTTATCAAATTGTATGTGTGTGTGTCTGTTAATAGGAAATATATTAGCATTTTCTCCTACGTGGTGGCTTTGATATTCACTCTCTTAATGGTATTTTGATGAACAGAAATTCTTTGTATACTCAATGCTCGCTTTTCAAATTTTATTGAGTATTTAGTAGGTAGCAGAAATTGTGTTGGGTGCTGAGAATAAAAGAAGGAATAGGTAAGAAAATTTTTTTTCCTGCAAGTAGTTCATAGTTTGGGGGATAAACAAGAAAGTCAATCTAAACAAAAATAGAATTGGTTAATATACAGATCAGTGGTCCATAACAGGGCTTAGAAATTAAGGGACATGGTCCATCAATACACTTATAGTTTTTCAAAAGTTACAATATACAGAGCAGTTGTGCAAGAAAAAATTGTAAAAAGGAAGCTTATGGTTATGAATTTTGTCAACAAAGTAGAGCAAGCACAATTCTCATTTCCTGCAGCAGTAAACAAGGTTCTGTACCATTCATGGAATCAGTGAAATTTCATCATTTAAAATTATAGGGAACAAGCCAGGCACAGTGGTGCACGCCTATAGTCTTAGCTACTTGGGAAGCTGAAGCAAGAGGATCACTTGAGCCCAGGAGTTTGAAGCTGCACTCAGCTGTGATGATGCCGCTGCACTCTAGCCTGGGTGACCCTGTCTCTAACAACAACAAAAAACAAATGGGGAACAGACTTGAAAATAATATATTTTTTTGAGACAGAGTCTCGCTCTGTCACCTAGACTAGAGTGTGGTGACATCAGCCTCGCTCACAGCAACCTCAAACTCCTAGGCTCAAGCGATTCTCCTGCCTCAGCCTCCTGAGTAGCTGGGACTACAGGCATGCACCTGTAGAGACCAGGACTTGCTCTTGCTCAGGCTGGTCTAAAACTCCTAAGTTCAGGAGATCCTCCTGCCTCACCCTCCCAGGGTGCTAGGATTACATACATGAGCCACTGTGCCTGACCGATAATAATAAATTGTAATAAAATGCCATTCACATCTTTGGCTTTTATGAGCATTCTGTAATATTTATGACTGATAGAAAACTTAAATGACATAAAATTGCAATACTCTCATTTTACGGAACTCAAGGGTCTTTGAATGCCAGTTGATATGCAATGTTTTTGAGTCGAGAGAGCAGAACATTATAAAAAACTGCAAATGTCAACAGGTCTTGTGACAGGATGAGTAAGACTTAGCAGGCCATAGTTTATCAGTTGCAGCAGTGATTGGGATGGGCACAAGCGAAAGGCACACATTATATGGTTAATTCTAATAGCTTGATTCTGGGGGAAAATTAACTGAATTCCCTGACACAAGTCCATAGGGCCAGGACCATGGAACAGTATTTAAGGCAGAGATCACATGATCCATGCTGCCTTCCTTCCCCCATGATCCTGAACAAACATTCCTTTTTCTCCTGTATTCGAAATCCAGTATACAAATGGATTCCCAGTGTCTGACGAGATCCAAGCAAGTTTCAATCAAACCAGAACACTCTGACACTTTTATAATGTTAAAATAGTTTATAATAAACTGCATCTAGTCTGCAATTATAAATGATGATTCTGAATCCATATACACAATAAATTATGTTAACATCTATTCAAATTAAAATTATTTTGACATTTATTTCATATGCTTATATACTTAAATTATAGAGAAGTACATATTCTATACTATCTAAATTATTTTATTTTGACCCTATGGTAGATAGCCTCAAAATATGGCTGCCAACAATTCTTCCCATCCTGGGGAAACCACTCCTAGAATCAAGAGCAGAGCAGACTCCATTTCTGCTCTGCTTGAATCTGGGCTGTACTGTGACTGGCTTCTAACAATAGAATGCCATGAAAGAAATATGCTAGGACTTCTGACTTCAGGCTTTAAAAACAAACAGATTTTGCTTTTTCCTCTTGGAACCAGCCTTTATCTATAAAGAAGTTCAATCTAAACTACTGAATGAAGTAAATCCTGGGGAATGAGTGTCCATCATATATGTTCCTGCCGTGGCTGAGCTGCCAGCTGAATGCAGCAGAATGAATACCCTCAGCCTATGCTTTGTGGAGCAGAAGAACTGCCCAGCTGAACTCAGTTCACCCTCAGGATCATAAAAAAAAAAATCACAAATGTTTGTTGTTGTAGACTACTGAGTTGGAATTTTTTATTACTCAGCAACTGATAGAAGCTCTGAGTTTTTCAAGGTGACTATTGAATAATTGACCACTCAACCATTATATTTGACTGTCTAACACCAAATTACATAAAGTTTATTTCTGAGAAGGGCATTTTTTGGATAATATTTTATTTTGTTACAATTTTTTTTTTTTTTTTTGAGACAGAGTTTCACTTTATTGCCCAGGCTAGAGTGAGTGCCATGGCGTCAGCCTAGCTCACAGCAACCTCAAACTCCTGGGCTCAAGCAATCCTGCTGCCTCAGCCTCCCAAGTAGCTGGGACTACAGGCATGTGCCACCATGCCCGGCTAATTTTTTTCTACATATATTAGTTGGCCAATTAATTTCTTTCTATTTATAGTAGAGATGGGGTCTCACTCTTGCTCAGGCTGGTCTCGAACTCCTGAGCTCAAATGATCCGCCCACCTCGGCCTCCCAGAGAGCTAGGATTACAGGCTTGAGCCACCGTGCCCGGCCTTTGTTACAATTTTTAACCATAAAATGTTTAAGAAAGGAACTCACATATATTCTTTACATTTTGTCGTCTTTGTGCTCCTCTCTCTTCCTTTCTCTCTCTCCTCCTCTCTCCTTCTCTCTCCCCTTCTCTGTTACTTTTTTCCTTACCCACTGAGAATAAGTTAGAAATATCATACCCCTTTACCCCAAAATATTTCAGTGGATACTTCCTAAGAACAAGGATATGTGCTTACGTAAATACAGTATGGTTATCAAATGTAGTCTAATTAAAAAACTATTACCTGATCCATAATCTACACTTCAAATTCTGTCCATTTTCTTAGCAATATTCCTTATACCTCCCACCTCCCCTCTTCCCCAGGTTGAGGATCCAGTCCAGGATCATATATCATATTACATAACAATTGTCATTTCTTTTTAGTCTCTTTTAATATAGGAAAATTTCTTAGACTTTGTGTTTCTTGACCTTGATGTTTCTGAAGAATGCAGGCCAGCTGGTCTCCCAATTTGGGTTTGTCCCATGTTTCCTTATGATTAGATTCAGGTTGTACATTTTAAGCAAACTATAACTATAGTGATGTTGTGATCTTCACTGTGCAGCATATCAAAAGGCACATGATGTTGGTTTGTTCCAAGGTGGAGTTATCCTCTAGCCCTTGGGGTAAGGTGATTTATGCTACATTGCTCGATTGACGAGTTACTGTCAGTTGTCATTGATAAGTAATTTGTGAGGAAATTCTTGGAGACTGTGTATATATCTTGTTCTCTCCCAAACTTCTGCCTTCTAGTTTTAATATCCACTGACAAAAGACACATATCATATATACATATAATAATAACTAACCATTAAGACTCTTCTCAAAGCAGAATGTTAATGTAGCCAAAGTATAAATAAATCAGAAATATATGGCTCAATTTTCTGTAAAATATGATTACTTAGAAAATAGTGAAAGACGTGTTTCACAAAAGGAGCTTGGGGTTTTACTGAGCAACATGTGCTTGTAACATGTGCCCAGGGGTGGAAAGGGTATGATCCCTTTTCTCCCCACCATGAGGGTCACAGCTGACACTTTCATGACAAAATGCAGGTTAACAAGAGAAAAGCACAACAAATTTATTTAATCAAAGTGTTATGTGACATAGGAAACTTCAGAAAGGAAGATCCAAAGACTCAGGGAAAACGTTCCTTCTTCATGCTGAGGACGGCTGTGCAGAAGGGCGATCAGACAAAGAGTAAGATCTGATGGTAACAGACTGAGTGGGGAAACCCAGCAAGGCTGTCTGTCCAGATTCTTCTTGGCTTCTCTGCGCAGCATTTTTTCCTCCTGGGTGTGGAGCAGGACTTCTCTGGAATGAGGGTTTCATGATCTACTTTCAGACAAGGTAGGTCAGAGAATTTCTTTATGGCCAGGTCCTACATAGAAAGCCTGGGGAAGGTTAAAATATTTCTAGGTTTTATTGCTAGCTTTGGGGGAGAAGGATCCTAGTCTTTCTGACCCACCTTGGGGAAGAAGGATTCTCGTTTCTGTGGTCTGTCTTGGGAAAGAAAGGTTAGCAGGTGAAAGAAGGCCAGGACACTTTGCTTCTGAGGCCTTCCAGTGTCCTTCAGGTCAAAGTACTCGGCATGCCAACGCACCAAAGTATCATTTTCTGAACCCCAACAATAGTTTAAAATATTGAAAAATTAAAAGAGCAGTCAAGAGTCACCCCACCCTTCTAAAAACTGTGTTTATTTTTTCAGCATATTTACCAATCCATTTAACAACAACAACAAAAGAAAAAGTGAAGTGACCATGTAATGAGTGAAAGGAATGTTATTGTCTATAATATACATGGACAGAAAATAGTAATTTGAGCTGAATCTACAACAAAATTAAAAAGCTGTGCTGTGACTCCAAGAAAGCGCAGATTTCATATTCATGTAACATTTATCACATGCCTGTTACCTGCTAAGCATATTCATACACAGCATCTTATTTTATTTTCACAATTCTATAGGGCAGCTGTCTTATACCTTTTTTTCACATATTATACCTTTTTTTCACATGAGAGGTTTACTGCCATGTGCCAGGTGCTGTATTAAGCACTGGGAATACAATCTGGAACGGGTAGGTATGGTTCCCCTTCCAATCTAAGCAAGACAGACACGTAAACAGCTCAATTATAGCACACTGTGCCCAACAGTTAATAACAGTAAAACTGAGGTTAGTGCCAAGTGCTAAGAGAGGTGTATGAACCAGACTTGAGGTCTCAAGGGAGGCTTTGCTGATGGAACTTCTAAGCAGGCTGAGAAATGAAAGATGGGTAGGAGCCAGGTGAAAAGGAGGGGCAGGTGGTGGGAGGGAGGGCCCAGATATTCCAGGCAGAGGGAACATTGTCAAAGGTCCTCAGGCTGTTCTGGCATTTTCATTACAACCGCACACTGAGAGCCAGCCAGATGGCTAGCAATTGGCTTGCAGAGGCCAACAGGGAAGTGAAGCAAGATCAACTTCGAGGGCTGCATCTTTTCTACCCACAGTTTACCTTGCTCCAAGATTACTCTTATTACTTCATAGTCGACATTGATTTTTAGTTTGTTCATTTCAGCACCCAAAGGCTGGCAGAGTCTGAGCTGCACGCTGGGTGGTGTGTAGCATTAGCATGCTGAAACCACTTCCCTCAGTTTATTCTAGTCCTGGCCAGAAGTCACTAACTAGCTGAAACATCAAAAACAATGGTAATTTGGTCTGAGAATAAATAATAGATTATGTCAATAGAGACAGGGATTAGATAATGAGAAGCAGGCTACTTAGGACAGGGGCATATTGAGCGGTTTGTTTGTGAATCAAAATGAAGCAAGGACATTGCTTTCAAAGAAAACTGATCCTAAAATCACTCCTTTAGGTGTTCTTCATATTCCATAAATTATAAATTAAGATAAATGAGACAGCAGCTCCATATTACAGTTAATATCATAGAACCTCTTACTTAAGAAAAGCTGGTAGATTGCTCCCTTTGCCTGCCACGGAACACATATGCTATCAGCCAACACTTCCTGAGCACTTACTCTGCACAGTTACTAAACTCTAAATTCTTTCCATCCTATGTACATCGACCCAAACATCATCACCCATGCTAGGATGTGGGTGCCACCAGTACAGATAGGGAAACAGAGGCACAGCTGGTTTAACAATTTGCAGGAAGAAACACAGCTGGGAGGCTGAGGAGCTGAAACTAAAACTTCTCTGACCTCATTTAGCAGCAGAGCACATGCAAAGCTTTTGACAGTCTTTATTTATCCCATTAAGTGTGGATACTTATACATTTTCCTGCAGAAATGTTTATAATTATGAAATACTGGCCCAAATCCCTCTTAGAAGAACTGATGTATGGTGCATGTATTATGTTATGCTCCTGCAAACTGCTCTGTATTCTGAACCACATATGGCCTCAAGGCTTTTGGAAAAGGGATTTTGGACTTGTGAGACTTATATACCAATAAATAATTAATTATCGTAGTAACATGATAATTAATTTAGTGTACTTATTAAAATTAATATTTGCATTTTCTAGGTTTCAATATAAAGAAATTGGAGAATCTCAATTAAGACTCAGTTGGAGTCAGGGCGAAGTAGCCTATACCTATAATCCTAGCACTCTGGGAGGCCAAGGCTGGAGGATGGCTTGAGGTCAGGAGTTTGAGACCAGCGTCAGCAAGCGAGACCCCATTTTTACTAAAAAATAGAAAGAAATTAGCCAGGCGTGGTGGCACAAACATGTAGTCCCAGCTACTTGGGAGGCTGAGGCAGGAGGATCATGTGAGCCCAGGAGTTTGAGGTTGAGTGAACTATGATAATGCCACTGCACTCCAACCTGGGCAACAGAGTGAGACTCTGCCTCCAAAATACACATACACACACACACACACACACACACACACACACACAGAGAAGACTCAGTTGGCACATGTTTTAAAGATAATTATGCTGCCCCTGTCGGGTCCTGCCTGAAATCCAGCTGGCTGCCCTCTGGTGCCAACAGTGTCTATGGTCTATAGTCTAGCATACCTGGAATGTAAAACACTGAACTAAGCAAGGACATGACAAGGGATGCAGTTTAAGTCTTTTGTCTGCAATTTAATGAATTATGTGATCCGGAGCAAATTACCAGGCAACTCTGTAATACTGCGATAACAGTTTCTGTCCCCAGGTCACTGTGAGCATTGAATAATAAGACGGTGTAGGTCTTTACACCCGGCCCCTTAGTAGACATGGAGTAAATGATAGCAGTTATTAAGCCAGATAATTATACAAAGGGATACTACTCTTCAATCAACGCAAATAGTAGGGACTAGGTAAATGTCTTCATAAAAGCTAAATAGGATAGAGCCTATGTGAGGCATACCTGACATGAAAAGAACACATAGTGCTAATGAGATCTCAATCCCTGCAATCGTGGAGCTTACTTTCTGGAAAAGTGGGAGTTGGAGAACAACTTCTTGTTACATAGTTTTGAAACGATTCCAAACACACATAATTTGCTATGTAAGTGACTCGTTTTGCTGTGATAAGAACATGAAACTTCATCTCCCTCCCCACAAGAATGTTATTTCACACCTTATCAGACCACGTATGTGTGATCAGCCTCAATGGCTGGACTCCAGAACACAACAAACCCAAGATTTTGACAGGCACATTGAGAGCTCGAGCTGCAGCAAAGCTACTCTGCCAGCCCTGGGCCGGCTCTCCGAAGCCTCACCCGCCAGCACCCGCACCACTAGCCGGCACCCAGGGCCTGTGTGCGCTCTTGGATCTAAGGGCATGGGCAATATACGTAACCTTAACATTTGTACCCCCATAATATGCTGAAATAAAAAAAAAAAAAAGAAAAAAAAATAAGATGTGTTGTTGAAACAACTCTCCAAAGGCCCTCTCGTGGAAATGTCCACCCACACGTCCATTCAACTTGACATCTGCAGAGGCCTGCTCCCATCCTAACCAAGCAACTAGACTTCAGTAAATAAGATTGGGACTTGAGATGTAGGGAATCATCTCCCTCCTCCAGGGATGCACTTCCCCTGAGAGTTGTTCCCAGTACTCTCCTCTTCTCTGAGCAGTGGAATTGAAAAAGAAAAAAAAGAGGGGAGGGGAGGGGAGGGGGGGGGAGG
>VSMD01137396.1:0-65621 GCA_008750895.1 Mirza zaza | reverse complement strand
GAGGAGAGGAGAGGAGAGGAGAGGAGAGGAGAGGAGAGGAGAGGAGAGGAAAGGAAAGGGAAAGGAAAGGAGAAAAGCAATCTCTTTGTATGGCAATAAACTGTGTAATTCATAAAATCATACCTCAATCATCTTATTTCAGCCATAAAAAACACTTTAAAAAGTAAACTAAAATGAATGTTAGAAGATGATAAACACTATGAAAAGAAAAAAATAGAACTGGTTTAAAACGGGTGCTGAGCAGGGAGTGAGCAGGCATGTGTTACAAAGGAAACAAGTGGTAAATTCAGGCCTCGGTACGAAAGCGACGTTTGATCTGAGACTGGAAGTGAGGAAGGGCCGAGTGGGCACCTGTAGAAAGAGTATTCCACACGGGGAAGCTCCAGGGCAAGGGCCCCAAGGCAAGAACTGCCTGCTACCTTGAATAACCACCCAGAGTGTGCCTGGGGCCCTGAGTGGGACTCAGGGAGTTAGTAGAGTGGATGGATTGGAGTGGGGGTGTGCACATTCTCTAAAGCCCACATAAGATATTCTAGGCACTTAAGATGGTTTCTCTAAATGTTTTGTATCTGTGCTTCCGTTTAAAATATTCTGGCCCAGAGGTCAGCAAACATTTTCTATAAAGGGCCAGATAGTGAATATTTTAAACTTTATTATCCATATGCTGTCTGTTGCAACTACTTAACTCAGCCTCTGTTGCACAGAAGCCATAGGCAGTATGTAGATGAATAAGAAAGGCTGTGTTCCAATAAAACTTTATTTATAAAAACAGGTAGCAGGCCACATTTTGCCCACTGGTTGTAGTTTGCCAACCTCTGCTTTGGCCTAACTTACAAACACACACACAAAATTTTCCCTCTGCTTTCTTCTAAAAGTTTTACAGTTTATTTTTACATTTGGGTGTATGAATTGTTTGAGGTTACTTTTGTGTGTGTTGTTAGCTAAGAATTGAGTTTATATATATAATATATACACATATTTTTAATATATATTTGGCATTTTTCTATCCTATGGATATCTAATTGTTTAGCACTACTTGCTAAAAACGATTATCCTTTCCCTTTACTTGGCACTTCTGTCAAAAATCAACCAGGAGTGTGTGTGTGTGTTGTGTGTGTGCGCGTGTCTGTTTATTTTGGATTCTCTATTCTGTTCCATGGATTTCTATGTCTATTCTTATACAAATACAACACTGTCTTGATTACTGTCCCTTTCTAGCTAGTCTTGGCATCAAGTAATCTAAAGCCTTTAACTTTGTTCTTATTCTAAATTGCTTTGGCTATTCTATGTTCTTTGCATTTGCACATATATTTCAGGACCAGCATTTACCAGGTGTCTTCACTGGATGCCCTCTTTTCCACATTGTGCTCTTCCAAAAGTCAGTCTGGGTAGCCTGTGCTTAAAGGAACAGGGTCACACTGCTCCATCCACAGTGCTTTCAAAACTGGACATTCTAGGCACTTGAAAACAACCCCAAATTCGGTTTAGTCGCCTAATCGACCGGTTCCTCTTGAAGTCAGGTGATGCCATAAATCCGTGATGCCAGCCTAGCACCTCTGCTTCACTTGGCGCGGGCTGAGCCCAGAAGCTTATGAAATGCCCCTAGCGATTGGGGCGCAAACAGCCCGTCCGCCCACTTCACGAAGCTGCACTCCAACCACTGGCCAGTGGCGACTACTCTGAGCCAGGACCTCTTTGCCACCCGAAAGCTGTTTTTCTCTTGGTTAAAGGTTTCTGTCATCAGTTTCCTGTCAGAGTGAGGGGAACACCTCACTGCCCTTGTCTGCCTGCCTAACGCTCAAACTAATGGAACTAATTTGGCGACCACGTAATTATTATTCATTGCCCGTGAGGAAATGCTCTGTCTCCTGTCCCCACTCCACCGAAGAAGTCCCAAACATACTCAGATAATTGTATAAACGATTTAAAATGCACTTTTAGTTAGTCCCACAACTCAAGAAATAGCCTAACCAAGGCTATTGTCAAGGATTCTTCTAAACATACGCCAAAAAAAAAATACATAAACAAGAAGAAGAAGAAAAGAAACAACAGAAGATGTTCAACAATGACAGTGGTTTGTTCAAAAGAGAACAATGGAAAGAGTATTCTCCTCGGACAACTGGATTCCTGCCTGACTTCCGCTCCAACTAGCACTGTGTGGTCTTGTGAAATGCACTCAACTTTTGTGCCTTCATTTCTCATCTGTAAAATATAAATAATAATGCCTGCCTTGTTTTAATTTGTTTGGGTTTAGAATAAAATGGGACATTGTGAGTTACCTGCGAAATAAATTGTCACACAGATATGAAGATTTTTTTTTTCTTCCCTAAACCGGTTAATTTCTTTACAAACATGCTTACGGGAACGAACAATCTTTAATTTTTAATATCATCATGATTCTAGGTCCAGGTCTAGGTTAAGGTTCTTTTGGTTGAAGAACCAAATCACCTCTAATCTCCCAGGAGATAATTAAACTGATCAAGTTATATAATATATAAAACTATACACTATTAAAACCTATATATTCTAGGAGTATTTCTATTACATTATTATATTTAGTTGCTTAAAATAATTACTTCGTTGTTAAAAAAATCTGTAAACAATATGGCATTTCGAAAAGTTTAACATTGGCCTTTTCAAAATAAAGTCCAATTACCATTTCGTTTGAGAAGCGGTAAACCTGTGAAGGCTTTGGTTTAGACCATGTGGTTTGAAATCCTGGCTCTTTCACTTATTGGCTGGAGATTGTGGGTGAGTTTCTCAACTATTTGGTTTCTCATTAATAAAATGAAGATAAAATCAGTACCTACATTGTCACTTAATTGTGAGTAATCAATGTCAACATGCGTAAAAGTCTTAGGAACAGTGTTGTATATATAATTATTATTTTTTATTACTATAAGTTTTAAAGTATTAAGAATCCATGGAAACCAATGAAATTTATCTTTAATCCAAAACAAACAACCAAACAGAAAACCTGGAAAAATGTTTGTACCCAAATAATTTGCTACTATTTTATGTACCAACTGAAAATTCTTTGGATTTAATCAAAATGGCAAATTTGAAGTAAAACCACCTATACCTTCTTTCCCAAGCTTCTTAGGCTAAGTGCCATATCGAAAATGGATATTTCATAGAAAGGGAATTAACTGAATTACCAAAGGACAGCAGGGAACCCCAATTACTTTTCTCCATTAATTATAAAAAACTGAGCCATGAAATTGAAAAGATTTTTCTGGAATAAAAAATCTATGCAGGGTGTGGTCATGCCTGTAATCCTAGCACTCTGGGAGACCGAGGCAGGAGGATCGCTTCAGTTCGAGAATTCGAGACCAGCTGGAGCAAGAGCTGAGACCCCCATCTCTACAAAAATGGAAAAATTAGCTGGGCATGGTGGTGCACACCTATAGTCCCAGCTACTCAAGAGGCTGAGGCAGGAAAATCACTGGAGCCCAAGAGTTTGAGGTTTCCATAGGCTGTGATAAGGTCACTGCACTCTAGCCTAGGCAACAGAGCAAGACTCTGTCTTAAAAAAAAATGACAACTAGCTACATAATTTTACATTTTTATTCCAACAGACACAGAAGGTCTTGCTCTCCTATAGTAGTATATTATGATATGATATATCATCCTATTGAATAATATCTAGTCAATTGTAAATCACTTCTAGAAATCTACATTTTTAAAGATTAAGTTCACATCTGAATGCGTCATGGAGATTCCTCACAGCCCCCGACGGAAGAGAGATCTGCCTCCCTTATGCCCAGATGCCGATGGGATCTTGGTAATACTCCTGGTTGGGAGCTTTCTTATGAACATCGCCGTAAAGTCACGTGGCACCTACCACAAAGGGCCTCATATTTTTTTGTAAGTCCCTGGTCCATTAAGCACAGAAGGATAAAGGGATCTGTCCACAGGTACACAGGTAGATGCTGTTGAAACAGTGGTCCCCAACCTTTTTGGCACTGGGGACCAGTCTCACAGAAGACAATTTTTCCATGGACCAGGGTGGGGGTGATGGTCTTGGGATGATTCAAGGCCATTCCATTTATTGTGCAGTCAAACCTCCCTGCTAATGATAATCTGTATTTGCAGCCGCTCCCCGGCACTAGCATCACCGCCTCAGCTCCACCTCAGATTATCAGGCATTAGAGTCTCATAAGGAGCACGCAACCTAGATCCCTCGCATGTGCAGTTTACAGTAGGGTTCAAGCTCTTGTGAGAATCTAAGGCTGCAGCTGGTCTAACAGGAGGTGGAGCCCAGGCTGTGATGCCTGGGTGGGGAGCCACTGTGAATACAGATGACTAACACGGCTAACATGCCCCTTTCCTCCTGCTGTGTGGCCCAGTTCCTAACAGGCCACCAACAAGTACAGGTCCACGGCCCAGGGGGTCAGGGGCTGCAGTGTTAAAAGATAAATTTAGGTACATTAAAATTTTAAGATTCATTTGAGCAAACAGCTACCCGTGAATCAGGCAGCTCCAGACTGTAAGCCAATAGGCTCCACCAAGTTGGGGGAGAGTTGAGGGGAAAATTTTACAAGATGTTTACAGAAGCAAGGTGGCAAAGAAAATATTTCCTTGGTTAAAGTAGAGATTTCTAGAGGCTGGGTAAGCTTAATTTTTGTTTTACTATTTACATTGAGTTTCAATTCCTTTTGCTTACATAGGAACCCAAGACCCTGGTGCCAGCTTAACATACATAGGAATACAACACAAATCTCCTGACACTATTCAAATTTGATCTTCCCCACATTTTTCCTGTGTGTGTGTGTGTGTGTGTGTCTATGCCACAGCTGTTCTGAAATTCCATGGTTTGGTTGCAAAATCCAATAAGAAGCAAATTACTTTAATAACAATAATATTAAAAAGACTTTTTTTGTTTGATTAGATTATTATGTACATGGCTACACAATCATGTTACAAATGAAATAACAATACCCTCCATTTTCAATAATGCAATGTATTCCACAATATGAAATCTATAAGTCCTAACCCAGGATTCATTAAAAATTCAAGTATTTGGTTCTACTATAGCCAATGTATCACCTTTTTATGTATATATGGGTTTCATTTCAGCTTGCTGTTAAAAATATATGAAGGTGACTTTTTGAGGAAAATCTCTTTTTGAACACAGGGATTCTATTGAACTCTTGGTTTTGACATCTATGAACGACAAATTGATATTCTGGGTCTCAGAGATACTCTTTCCTTTATCTTTCATATCTCATTTATGCACTGAACTATCTATGCTCTCAAGTGCAAGTCTACCTACTAGCAGGTGCTTACTACTAACTATGACACCTGTCTTCATCTTATTTAAATATGTGAGTTAGGCTGATTTTTTGTTATATTTACCTTACGATGTATATTATTCTAATATTTTAATTTTAAATAGCTTGTAATATAAATAAATGTTTTGGTGAATATTTTTGTTAAAGTAGGTAATACTTTTGAAAAGTAAATAATCCTTTTGTAAAATAAATTATCTTTTCCAAATAGTCTATCTTTACTTGATTGTACTTTTGTGTTTGTTTATAAAAATGTGTTTAAAAATTAGGGGAAATGGATGAATCACTTACATTTTCATATTATGCATTTATATTTTCAAGTCACAAATGTACTCTAGGTTGAGCTCATTTGTTTATACCAACACTTTATCATAAAGTGGGACCAAAATATCATACATGTTGCTTTGTGTTTACTGTGCAAGTTTCAGTGCAGTCTCATTGCAAGTTATGAATATTACCTAGGTTTTGTTTGTTAGCAAAGTGTTTTTCCAAGATAAAGCCAAGCGCAGAGCCTAGTACCTGTTTCATGGGGTGAGGAAGATAAGTACATGTTTGTACCATGGGAGCATTTATTGATTCAAGGCAATGCAGTTTTAAGAGAAATATTCAGTGTGTTGAGAACGCAAAATATGCTTGGATCACTTCTATTCACTCCCTAACAAAGTGGTTTGGAAATTTCAGATTCGTCTTCCTGTATTTATGATATATAAACTTCCACTCAGTTTAAAACTTACAAATGCAGAAAAATGTACCAGTACTTTCTAAACATTGATATAAATGTGGTATCATTAATTTTGATTTTGAAGAAGAACAAATAATATAAACATATACTTTTGCTTTAGCCTTACTTAGAGGAGAAAAAGTAATATCTTCTCTTTACCCATTGTAAGGTTTATGGGTGACACCTTATAACAAGGACAGATTAACAAGAGAATAGCATAACAAATTTATTTAATATAAGTTTTACATGGCATGAGAGTCTTCAAAAATGAAGATAGGCCTGGGGAAAAACTGTGTTTTTATGGACTGTTATGCAGAGTATGATAGGAGGACAAAAAGGTATGGTCTAATGATAATAAACTGGGGAAATTTAGCAAGGCCTCTGAGTTTAGATTCTTCTTGGCCTCTGGGTACAGAGAAGGACCCCTTTGGAGTGATTGTTATGACCTACTTTCAGGGGAGGTAGGTCAGAGAATTCTTATTTTATTTTATTATTATTTTTTTTTTTTTTAGAGACAAAGTCTCTGTCACCCAGGCTGGAGTGCAGTGGCATGATCACAGCTCACTACAGCCTCCAACTTCCCTACTCAAGTGATCATTCTTCCTCAGCCTCCCTAGTGGCTGGGACTACAGGTGTGTGCAGCACGCTAGGCTAATTTTCACAAAATTTTTTGGAAAGACAAGGTCTCGTTATGCTGCTCAGCCTGGTCTCAAACTCTTGGCCTCAACCAAGCCTCCTGCCTGGATCTCCCAAAATGCTGAGATTACAGGCGTGAGCCACCACGCCCAGTCCCAGAGAATTCTTTTATGGCTACTTTAAGGGAGGAAAGGTAGGAAGTCAGAGAATGATCTTCCTGCTACTGAGGTTTTCTTAATTGCCTTCAGCTTAGAATACTCAGCATGCCAAGGTGCCCTGTGCTGGAGTAGCATGTCCTGCACTTGCTCCTAGCACTTCCTACAATTATAACCTTGCTGATGTTTCAAAATGAGTCCTTAGTGTTTTCTTTTCCATTACAACTAAGCCTAAAGGATGAACTTTAGCAATTTGAAAACCTACTTCAATGTTTGTGTTATGAGCTGAATGTTTGTGTCCCTCCCCCAAAATTCATATGTTGAAGCCCTAACACCCGGTATGTCTGTGTTTGGAGGTGGCTCCCTGACCTGACAGGACAAGTCCCTTCCTGTGGGCACACACAAAACAAGAACTGTGTGAGGACACAGAGGAAGGCAGCTGCATCCCAGAGAGAGTTCTCACCGGAAACTGAACTGGCAGCACCTTGGACTTCCAGTCTCCAAAACTGTGAGAAAATAAACTTTTACTGTTTAAGCCACCCTTTCTGTGGTATTTTGTCATGGCAGCTTGAGCAGTCTGACACAATTTGAGATCTAAATTTGTTTTCTCTCTGTAAATTCATGTATAGCTCTTAGAGGACACACTAAGTATATGTAATTGTGCAAGTTCTTTAAATGCTATTTTATTTTTAACCCTTTGCACTCGCTTGCTTTTTTCTCCATTCCTTTATTCTACTCTGGATTTAATTTTTTAAATACCCCAGATTTCACAAAGCGCAGCAGTAGAATAAAAAACTGGAGTTTCTTTTCATACAAACTTATTTATTTGGATTTTTTATATTTCAAATTATTGATACATTCAAAGAGTAATTTTAATCTCTGTAATTTTTGCTAACTGTGGAGAGACACTCGACATTCAAGTGCAAAGGGTTAAAGGATTCAAGAATTTATATCGCCATCTTATAAGATATTTAGTCTTTGGTGGGTAAAAAAAATTTTCAATTTCTTGATAAAACAGATCAGTCACATCGAAAATTTTATACTCAAAGGTTTAAAAGAACTGTATTCTGTGTTATTTTTAGCATATATGCAATGAATATTAATCTTATAAAAGAATGGTGATCTCTTATGAAAAACATTTCTTCAAGATTGAGAAAAAGTGAAAGACCACATTCAAAGAGATTGAAGTGGAGCAAAACTACTAATTCATGAAAGTTTAGGTTATTCACTTGCTCTGGGCCCTACATACATATAGATATCCTCACCTCAAGGACAGGGAAAAATATGTAAAATTCACGAGATAGAGAGAGAGAGAGAGAGAGAGAGAGACTTTTGACAAAGAGAGATAAGTATCTTATTTTTTTTTTCTTTGCTTTTTGGAAGAGATGATGATGCCTTAGGCTAGTAGTATTTTCTTTTAACTGCTGTTGTTATTTATTAAACAATATTTATAATAAACCTAACATCAAAATATCAATAAACCTATTGTTGAAAGTTAAAAGCATGGCTCTATGCACATATAAATGGGTATGTGGCAAAAGTTTAACTCAGTGAGGGAATTAGATGGTTAAGCTAATTCTGAAAGCATTTGAGAAACCTGGTATTTCTAAGCATTTAGAAAAACAAGAAATATTAGAATAGGATTGGCAGAACAGATTTTTTTTAAAAAAAATCTAGTTACTGTCTTACAAAGCAATAAATCATAATCTTTGGATTATCTTTTTTACTAGACAGATATCATTTACATCTGTAAGGAGAGGAGAATATTTCCTTACTCATCCAAGGTTCATAGCCGAGGTCCCTAAACAAAAGGCAGGTTAACACACACAAATGTATTTAATGTAAGTTTTACATGACACGACACAGGAACCTTCAGACATAAAGACCCAAACAAACTAGGAATCCTGTGTACTTTATGCTAGGTTTGATGAAGGTTGGGTAATCACGAGGAGTATGAGTGGACCTCAGAAGTATGATCCGAGGGTAACAAACTGGGGGAACTTAGCAAGCCCTGTTTGTTCAGATTCTTCTGTGTCCCTGTGTCCTCAGAGATAAGGACATTCCTTTTCTCCAGGTAAAGGGCGGGCACCTCTCACCTGACGGCTTATGACTGGCTTCAGGAAGCAGGTGGGGGACGATCAGAGAGACCTTCCTGCTCCCATTGTTTCCTCAATCGCCCAGGTGCCACCCTCGGCGGTACTGTCCCCAGCTCCCTCAGGTGTCCTTGGAATTTATAGCTACGTCTTATCAGCTACTCTTGTCCAGTCTTCAGCCTGCCCACGGGGACCCAAGCCTGTGCAGTCTCCTCTAAGTGCTTTTGAAAGATCCCGATCCAGTAACCAGATGGCCTAAAACAAAACAAAACGAAACAAAACAGCAAAAGGACACATTTGAATAGTAAAATTGTTAAAGACACGATATAATATTTATTGATAACACTGTGCTATATTACACAGTAGATTGAACAGTGTTTGTGATGCCACATCATAACATAATGAAGATTACTTAATGTGAGGAGAAAAAATGAATATGCTTAATCCTTTTCACCTGCACAGAAATTCTCTCCGTGAACTTCCTTTGTTTCCCAGGAATGCCTGCTCCCCCGGGGTTGTCAGCCTTCCCCACCCCACCCCCCTTCTGGCTGCCTTTCTTTGGAAGGAAGGCTATGGAAAAATAAATCAGATTTTAATCTTCTGGTGAGGCCATTCCAATTCATCCTCTTTTTGTTTGTTTTAAGTTAAAATAAAGGTAAAAATACTTGCTAAATCTTCATTGTACATGCGTTACTTTTTAATTTAAAAAAATCAATTTATATTTTAAAATGTT
Source organism: Mirza zaza (assembly GCA_008750895.1). NCBI lineage: Eukaryota > Metazoa > Chordata > Mammalia > Primates > Cheirogaleidae > Mirza > Mirza zaza. The sequence goes on along the minus strand of VSMD01137396.1, from coordinate 55,992 downwards.
ACTCCAGAGGTAAAATAGGTAGTAAATTAGAAATATTAATAAGTGTAAAGGTTGGCAAACACTTTGTTAACAGGCTGTGGTTTAAGGAAATAGGAGCCTTTTGATAAATAGGTTGAAAAACATGCTAAAATAATAAAAGGTTGTAGGCTTTCCTCCTCCATAAGCCCAGTTTTGGTAGTTTTCTCTAAATTACTGGTTTCTCAAGTGTGCTCTTCTATTCAGCACTAACTGAAAAATCTTGAGTGGTGATAAAAAATGTAGGGTCCTAAGCTCAGCCTGGGATGGACTGAATTAGAATGTCTCGAGCTATCTGCAGTTGTTGGCAATTTGCAGTTTCAATGAGCTCCCCAGCTGGTACTCATGGGCCTTCAAGTTCAGAACTATTGTCCCAAAGAGGTCCTCACACACATGTGAAAAGTTAGGCTTCGGAGCATTGTTTATAACTGTGCAAAATTTAATACCATCTACCTGTTCAACAAAATGACATAAATGTTAACACTACCTACACAATATTCTTATTAAAATGTTTATGGTGAATCTACTGCTAAGGAAACAAATTAGACAAATGCAAATTTGGGGATATTCTACAAGGCAATGTCCTCAATTCTTTGAAGAATGGCATGCCAAGGGGGAAAAAAAAGACATAGTAATGTAAATTATTCTCCAAAGAAATGCAAACTGTGTCCAGTGGAATGCAATGACTTACCAGCCTGTGGATCAATTCTGCCAGTTTTTACATCCATTTGTAAATTTATCACAACATTCCTAATTTGACAAATACATCATACTTTGAATTCTCCATTGACTTGCCTGTAATATCTTACAATTTATGATTCCTTCATAGATTAATAAATTGAATAAATAAAATCTTATCCCAGACTACTTTTGTATTTGTATTAGAGTCCTGATTATATTCTCTTTTAAGGTTTATCTTTCATTCTTTTTTTTTTTTTTTTTTAGACAGAGTCTCACTTTGTTGCCCAGGCTAGAGTGAGTGCCATGGCGTCAGCCTAGCTCACAGCAACCTCAAACTCCTGGGTTGAAGCGATCCTACTGCCTCAGCCTCCCAGGTAGCTGGGACTACAGGCATGCGCCACCATGCCTGGCTAATTTTTTTTTCTATATATATTAGTTGGCCAATTAATTTCTTTCTATTTATAGTAGAGATGGGGTCTCGCTCTTGCTCAGGCTGGTTTCGAACTCCTGACCTCGAGCAATCCGCTCGCCTCAGCCTCCCAGAATGCTAGGATTATAGGTGTGAGCCACTGTGCCCCGCACCCGGCCTTAAGGTTTATCTTTTGATGTATTTCTTAGAATAAGCATATGTAGTTTTATAAAAATAATACCATTATTTTTAGACATAATGCAGCACAGAAAATTGAAATACTTAAAATTTACTTATTGTTCCCTTTTTTTTTCTAAGTAAGTTTTCACTGTGAAATATATAAACAAACAAGCACACACATGTATATGGCTAGGAAATTAAATGAGGTCATAAAAACTTAGATTAAAAATATATAAGATATAAAATAAAACCATAAAACCAGGAGTTCTAAATGACCTATCTAGGGCTGCTATAACAAAGCTCAAAGCCAGACTCTCTTAAGCAGAAAACATATTGATAAGTAGATTCTTACCTTTGAAGGCAAAAACTAGCTTAATTTTTTTGGAATCCTCACTGCCTAGCACAGTGACAACCTGCATTATGAGGAGTATATTAATTATCTATTACTGCATAATAAATTGCACCAAACTTATTGGCTTAAAATAATGAAAATCATTTATTATCTCATAGTTTTTGCTGGTCAGAAATTCAATCAGGGCACTATGGTGGTGGCTTGTCTTTGCCAGGCACCATCTGGAGTCTCAGCTGGAAGACTCAAAGCCTGAGACTCCATCCTCTGGAGTCCACAAGATGCTCGACTGAGGCTGGAGGATCTACTTCCAAGGCGACTCACTCACATGGCTGGCCCGTTGGTGATGGAAAGCTGGTTCCTCTCCACACTGTGACCTCTCTGCAGGGCTTACTGTCCCCATGACAAGGTGGCTGGCCTCCCCAGAGCCATTCAAGAAAGAGGGCAGAGTGGAGGCTCTCCTTCCTATGACCTACCCTCAGAAATCAGAATATAGTGGCACCACTGCCACTATATTCTACTCACTAGAGGTGAGTCACTAAACTCAGCCTACTTTCAAGCCTGGGGAAATTAGGCTCTACTTTTTGAACAGAGAGGTGTCAAGAAATTTGAGGACATGCTTTAAAATCATTACAAGGAAGCTGAGCAAATAGTTAAGTCTACCAACAAACTGAACTCGGGTAGTAGATGAGGAAAGAAGCAGAAGCTAACCTTCAGTTCCATAAAGGACATCAATCTCCAATTTATGTAACCAACTCCCACTTGTTGATACATTGATGTTTTATCAGCCCAGTCTGGTAAAATAACTATCATTGAAATTTTTATAAAGGTTTATTGAAAGGTTTAGAGTTAGACAATGACATGATGAAAGTGAAATTTTAGAAAGATGAATTTGGTAAGAATGAATGGGATTGGGGAGAGGCTGGAGGTCAAACAGCCAGTTGCAAGGCTATAATAATAGTTCAAAATGGGAGTGGTTTAGGCAAACATTTGACTTAGTGATTAAGTCATGTTAAAAGCTGTAGTATTTTTAAAATTGAGTTTGGATGCTGAAGACTGGACTAGATAGCATAGTTCTCATTATGTTTGCTGAAAAAAATTTTAAATGTATTACTCAAACTAGTATAAAATTCTTCAGTATAAATCGATCACTTTAACTGGCTGAGTGAGTATAGATTACTGATAAAAAATTTGACTTTTTTTTTAGTTATACAGGATCTTGCTCTGGACTGCAGTGGGGCGATCACAGCTCACTGCAGCCTGGAACTCCCGGGTTCAATCTGTCCTCCTGTCTCAGCCCCCTGAGTAGCTGGTCCTAAGACACCAGCCACCAAGTCTGGCTTGACATCCTTTATTTTACTGTGACTGGCTAGAAATAGTAATTATTTTCATTTAGGCAAATTAGAAATATATTATTATCTAAAAACAAAGCCCAAATAACAATCTTTAACAAATGTCAAGTGAGATGTTATCTGAGTAATCCAATTTATTTGTGGAAAAAAGCCGAAACAAAAACTTGGCAGGAAATTTATGGCCACAGAAAATGTTAATATAATCCCAAAATATGTGCTATAACAATCCTGCTATTTCCAGGCCTGAGCTGAGTGAATGAAAATGGGCGGGATATATTTACAAAGGTAAATCATGACTCTTCGCAAGTGTCTTTGATTCTAAATTGAATACGGTCATGTGTAATAATCTGAGGAGTCAGGAGCACACTTCAGAGAAAAGCATATGTCTCTCTAGGAAGATGTGACTACCCTGTTGAAAGATTCTGCAGCCCTGCAACCTAGCCTCTTTTGTAATCTCCTCCAGTAAGGACTGGAAGAATTACTTACTCCAGTAAGAACTGGAAGGACTTGAAAAACATCTTGGTAGGTGAGCCTGAAACTCTCTCTTTCAAACCCTACTGGATAATAAGCAAATGAAAGAAACATAAAACAGAGAAACTGTAAAGAGGTGAGTAAAGTTCTGGAAGCCAAATTCATCTGTGATAAAAAACAATTCAACAACCTGTGAGTGTATAGGTGTGTCATTGGTGCTCTAAAACATGCTCTAAAAGGAGGCAGTTTCCAAAGTATTCTTTTAAAAAAATGTCCTAGGATACTGTAAGTTTGGTTTCTTTTTGTCTCCCTCCATATTTCCCTCCTCTGAAAATTCAATTATATTCATTTTTCTTTAAATGGTTACCTGTCGATAAACCGAGCAATCCACCTGCCTCGGCCTCCCAGAGTGCTAGGATTATAAGCGTGAGTCACCATGCCCAGCCTCAGTCCCTATTCTTAAGGAGTTTATGATCTTGTTGGAGAAACTGCAAGTAAACAGATTGCTAAAATGTAGTGACAGAAGGAAGAATAAGGATTGCTCCAGGTCAGGAGTTCAAAACTAGCCTGAGCAAGAGCGAGACCCATCTCTACTATAAATAGAAAGAAATTAATTGGCCAACTAGTATATATAGAAAAAATTATCCCGGCATGGTGGCACATGCCTGTAGTCCCAGCTACTCAGGAGTCTGAGGCAAGAGGATCGCTTGAGCCCAGGAGTTTGAGGTTGCTGTGAGCTAGGCTGACGCCATGGCACTCACTCTAGCCTGGACAACAACAACAACAACAACAACAAAATTAGTTCATAAAACTATATAATAATTCATTCATATACTTCAAAAAGTAGAAAAATTATTCTTCCCATTCCCTTTGCTAATGTAAATACAACATATTATATGCAGTCACATGCTCCATAATGACGTTTCTGGTCAACAGTGGACTGCCTATAAGACAGTGGTCCCACGAGATTATAATGTTGTGGTTTTTACCCTGCCTCTTCCTAGGTTGAGATATGTTTAGATACACAAATACTTACCATGTTATGACTGTCTACAGTATTCAGTACAGTCATAAGCTGTACAGGTGTGCAGTCTTAGAGCAACAGCCTGTACCATGTAGCCCAGGTGTAAGGCAGTAGGCTGTACCATCGTGCACTCTGTGAAGTTTGCACAATGATGAAATGGACTAAGGATGCATTTTTCAGAAAGTATCCTTATCATAAGCAAAGCGACTGTACTCTGTTCTATACTTTGCTTTTTCACCTAAGGATGAGTCCTGGAGTTCTTTGCTATTAGTCCCTTGAAAGCATTTTCATTCTTTGTACAACTACTTCCTGTGTCTTTATGAACACATTGTCATTGCTTAACAGATCCCTACTAATGGACATTTGGGTTTAGACACTATTTCCGTTAATAACCACAAAATATTAACTTCCGACTTCTCAAATTATTTTATTAAGAGATCACAAAGAAAAGAGATTCAAACATGTTTAATATTGTCTTAGATTTGAAATTTTCTTAGCTAATTATACCAAACATTTTTGTTCAGTAAAATTTTCTCTGTGTTCAAAATTTTAATCAACCATTCAACATAGATTTATCACTTAATTGAGTGTGATACAATTAACTTTTTCATAGTAGGATCATGACAAAATCAAATAAAAAAATACCTTACTGCGAATAGAAATTCAAAAGGATTTTCAAAATAATTGTTGTAGGCACCTCACTATGAAGCTGCCTTTTCTGTTTTTGCCCTCAGTGCTGTTTTTTTTTTGAGACAGGGTTTCACTCTGTCACCCCTTGGCATGGTGATAACTCCTGGGCCCAAGTGATCCTCCCACCTGGGGATCTCAAAGTGCTGGGATTACAGGTTTGAGCCACCAGGCCTGGCCCTTCCTGCATGCTTTGAACTGGCAACATTCTCAGTCCCTGCAACACAACTTAGCTTGTAATTATGAATTACCTGTTGCACTTCATTTCTGTTAGATTTATTCCCCAATCATGTGGTAAACGCTTTGAAGATAACAACTATTTATAAAGCCTTATTTATACAGAGCTAGAGTCAAGCTCCAAACCATTGTTGCCTTCTTTATAAAAGTTCTTCAAACTCTCTCATCTCCTTTATTCAGAATGGTCTTCAGTAACATTTCAGGATACATATAAAATAAAAAAATGAAATCAAGTACCCATTTTTAACTGAGAGATTTCTGTTTATTTTTATAAGTAGGGAAAAAGAAAGCTTTTTCTTTTGGAGGGAAAGTTTAATGTTTGTTTTTTGGTTAGAGTGAAAATGCTCATATAAAAATGACAACATCAAAACACTTACATCAAAATGTCAAGCGCCTATTGCAGGAGACTAAAGTAGGGAAGTACTGAGATAATTACTCTCACTCTTGCTGACATAAAGAGCAAAGGCAGCAAGAAAGTCTGCAAAGATCTTGTTGCTTTAAAGAAAATCTCAAATAAATATAACAGAGGTCCTTAGTAACCATCTTGCATTTATAAATCACTATTCTTATATATTCATATATGTAACTAATTGTTAGTAGAATGCATGATTTGAATTTTTGAATACAAAGTCCAAAGATAATTCTGCATAATACATCATAATAGAGGCCATCCATTTAAGGATGATTGTGGCAAGACCACATTGAAAAGAGGTGGTTTACAAATATTGTTAATAAGTACAGATAATAAAGAATTGTTTCAGCCAAAGCTAATAATCAAAACATGATTCTAAATATGGCAATGGGCTGGGGAAATTAGAATTTGGTGGGCTGAACTTCTTAAACCATCTCTTATGGTCTGAATATTGGTGTCTAGTCAAAATTTATAAGTTGCAACTTATTAATAATAGTATTAAGAGGCCTTTTGAAAGCGATTAAGTCATGAGGGCTCCATCCTAAGGGATGGGATTAGTGCCCTTATAAAAGGGGTTGAGGCCGGGCGCAGTGGCTCAAGCCTGTAATCCTAGCTTTCTGGGAGGCCGAGGTGGGCGGATCGTTTGAGCTCAGGAGTTCGAGACCAGCCTGAGCAAGAGCGAGACCCCATCTCTACTATAAATAGAAAGAAATTAATTGGCCAACTAATATATATAGAAAAAAATTAGCCGGGCATGGTAGTGCATGTCTGTAGTCCCAGCTACTTGGGAGGCTGAGGCAGCAGGATGGCTTGAGCCCAGGAGTTTGAGGTTGCTGTGAGCTAGGCTGACGCCACGGCACTCACTCTAGCCTGGGCAATAAAGTGAGACTCTGTCTCACAAAAAAAATAAATAAATAAAATAAAAGGGGTTGAAAGCAGCTGCCTTACCCCTCCCCCCATGTGAGAATGCAGCAAGAGGAGCCACCTCTGAAGCATAGAGCTGCCTTCACCAGGCAGGAAACCTGCTGGCACCTTGATCTTAGACTTCCCAGCCCACAGAACAGCGAGAATACATTTCTATTGTTTATAAATTATTCCATCTAAGATATTTTGTTACAGCAGCCTGAACAGACTAAGCCACCATCCTTTTAAGAATTACTACAATGCGGCCAGGCGTGGTGGCTCACGCCTGTAATCCTAGCACTCTGGGAGGCCGAGGCGGGAGGATTGTTAAAGTTCAGGAGTTCGAAACCAGCCTGAGCAAGAGCGAGACCCCCGTCTCTACTATAAATAGAAAGAAATTAATTGGCCAACTAATATATATAGAAAAAAATTAGCCGGGCATGGTAGTGCATGTCTGTAGTCCCAGCTACATGGGAGGCTGAGGCAGAAGGATCGCTTGAGCCCAGGAGTTTGAGGTTGCTGTGAGCTAGGCTGACGCCACGGCACTCACTCTAGCCTGGGCAACAAAGCAAGACTCTGTCTCAAAAAAAAAAATAAAAAATAAAATAAGAATTACTACAATGCAGGGTACATGATTTGGTATTGCCTGGGTTCTTATTAGAGCTTTCCTTGTTGCCATGATTGGCTGCTGCTGCTGCTCTCAGCTCCAGCCCACACCCTTTCCTGTGGTGTTCAAACCTTCGCTTCTCCATCCAGCGTTGACGTGAGTGGAGGCATGGATAAAATCAGCTTGAAGCACGAAATGCCTCAAAAACAATATAGTCCACGGTCAGTGTTTGGATAGGGACACTTCACTGGGAATGAATATTTAGAACGTATTATTGGGAAAAAAATCTGCCAGGGAATCAAGAAATAGAGACTTATTTTATCAGACAGTAAATAAGGATCTTCTCTTTCCCTTGATTAAGTTCCTATTTTTTTTCTCCAAGACTCAAAATTTCCTCCATGACCTCATATATATTGAATTGGTTCACTTACCTTAGACAAATTCTCTGCTGTAGTAATTCATGTCAAGTTCTGTACTGGATATCAGTTCATGACACATGTGTATTTAAGGATAGGCATATACACATTCCTTGCATAACAGCCTGGTAAGAAACCTGGATTCTAGTTCTGTGTGCCCAGTATTTGCTGAGCGATCATAAACAAGCTACCTAACTTCTGTGACCCCTAGATCTTTCATCTGTGAAATAAAGGAATTTGACTAAATTGATTTTGACTAAATTGATCCTTAAAACCCATTCTCATTCTAAAATCCTACAAGTTCTTAGAAATTTTTAACTTTGGGGGGAGTCAGATTTTTACATAATAACATTTTCTTATTTTTCTCCTGGACCAATAGTCAAGAGTGGTTAGAGGTTTCCTTATTACCATCACCTTAAGAATTTCATAAACTATGGCAATATAGTAGCTATGTGGTGAGCAACTAGTCAAGAACAGAACTGAAGTTGTACACATTAATAGATTTCCTGCAGGATCTTGGGAAAACCTCTGTATAAATAATATATCACCTAAAGCAACTAGGAAAATATTCCAGTTCATAACGTTCTTTGTTAATCTAAAAGCTAATGAAAATTGCTGTGATTATATTAATAAAACACATGAAGCCTGAGTGTATATAAATCTGCTGTTCAGAGACCACCATCATTGGGGTGATATTTTTGGATAGGTTCTGTCTTGAGAATATAAAAATATATTTTTAAAGTTTTACTGAATTGCTAAAAGAATGTGCTAACGAATATCAACAAATTACCTTTTTATTTTGCTGATATTTAATTTTCATGATAGAAAATTTCTAGACTGTAGCAGGTTTATTTTTTTTAACCATGGCTGTATTATTTGGCATGATTCATACATTGAAGTAGTATCAATTTTAAAATTCTGCCGGGCATAAAAAGGCATTCTGCTCTCTAACTAAATTTACCTGGCCACTGACTGTATAGCTTACCAGGTTTAATCTTATCATTTTTGGCTGAGAGAGGCAGATTTTCACCCATATACAGGGTTTTAGCTATATTTGTTTTCTTCCTAAACAGAGCCAACTATTAATTAATTTTTAAGGAATAGGTAATAGTTGCATGAACACAATACAAAATGAGAACAATGGTTTACAATGAAAGCAAGTCTCCCTCTCATCCAAACCCCCAGCTACCCAGCCTCCACCAACTCACAGAACTTCGGTAAACTGAGATCACTTTACAATTCTTTACTGTTTTATAACCTCTGGGAAAGTTGTAATAACAAGAAAACGTGGTAGCATTTTCAACCCTGACTTGTTTTCCGAAATAGGTCACCTTTTCTAATCTTCCTATGACTTAATTTAAGGTGGGCTTATGTCACACCTTGTAAGCAAGGCTCAAAGCATTATTTATTCCTTTGATCATCACTTCCTGTCACTTCTTCAGTAGATGAACTGCTTCAGAACTGAAAGCGAATACATTCCTTTCTTTTTCATTTGTAAACTGTGATAGTTTCTAACTTTTAAATGGACTTTTCATTTTAGAATCGTTTTACATTTACAGCAAAGTTGGAAAGTTGGGACAGAGATCCCACATGCCCCGTACCCAATTTCCCTTCCTGTGAATGTCTTACATTATGACAGTACATTTGTCACAACTTAAGACCAACATGGATTTAGTCCCATTAACTAAACTCTGCACTTTATTCCATTTCACTCATTTTTCTCCCTGTCATTTTTCTGTTCCAGGATGCTATCTGGAGACCACATGGTAGTTTTAATTTCTTGTTTTTCAATTTTTGTGTATCTGTTGTAGGTTTTTTGGTTTGAGGTTACCATGATGCTTGCAAAAAACATTTTGTGATCAATTATTTTAAATATATGACAACTCTGCTTATAGACAACCAAAAATTAAACAAGCAGAGAGATCTAAGAGAAATTCTACCCCCACTCCCACGCTTTTCAACTTTTCGTATTTCCATCCATATCTTTTTTTCCAATCTCTCTCTCAAAAAGTTGATGTTATTTTTGATAGGTTTGTATTTTAGTCTTCCTACTCAAGATATAAGTAGTTTAGGCCGGGCGCGGTGGCTCACGCCTGTAATCCTAGCTCTCTGGAAGGCCAAGGCAGGTGGATTGCTCTAGGTCAGGAGTTTGAAACCAGCCTGAGTGAAAGTGAGACCCTGTCTCTACTAAAAATAGAAAGAAATTAATTGACCAACTAAAAATATATATACAAAAAATTAGCCGGGCATGGTGGTGCATGCCTGTAGTTCCAGCTACTTGGGAGGCTGAGGCAGCAGGATTGCTTGAACCCAGGAGTTTGAGGTTGCTGTGAGCTAGGCTGACGCCATGGCACTCACTCTAGCCTGGACAACAAAGTGAGACTCTGTTTAAAAAAAAAAAAAAAAGATATAAGTAGTTTAGACACCACAATGACAGCAATAGAGTATTATGTGCCTGTGTCCTTACTGTTTCTAGTGAGTTGTATACCTTCAGGTGATTTCTTATTGTTCAATAATGTCTTATTCTTTCATTTTGCAGAACTCCTTTTAGCATTTCCTGTAGGACAGGTCTGGTGCTGATGAAATTCTTCAGCTTTTGTTTGTCTGGCAAAGTCTTTATTTCTCCTTCATGTTTGAAGGATATTTTTGCAGGATATAATATTCTAGGGTTAAGGTTTTTTACTTCAGCATTTTGAATATGTCATGCCACTTTCTCCTGGCCTATAAGGTTTCCACTGAAGTTTGCTGCAATTGTATTGGAGCTCCTTGATATGTTATTTTTTTTTTTCTTTTTCTTTGCTTTCTTTAGGACCCTTTCTTTATCCATGACCTTAGGGAGCTTGATTATTAAATGTTTTGAGGCAGCCTTGTTTGGGTCTCTCGGTTTGGGAACTTCTCTGTTATTATTTCTTTGAACAAACTTTCTACCCCAGTCTCTCTCTCTTCCTCCTCTTTAAGACTATAACTCTTAAATTTGCTCTTTTGAGGCCACTTTCTAGATCTCGTAGGTATTCTTCCTTCTTATTTTTTTCTTTTTTCTCTTCCTTGTATTTTCAAATAGCCTGTCTTAGAGCTCACCAACTCTCTCCTCTGCTTGATCAGTTCTGCTGTTGAGAGACTCTGACCTATTTCTCAGTTTGTCAGTTGAGTTCTTAAGCTCTGGAATTTCAGCTTGATTTTTAAAAATTATTTCAATCTCTCTGTTAAATTTCTCTGATAGGCTTCTGAATTACTTCTCTGTGTTGTCTTGAAGTTCATTAAGCTTCTTCAGGACAGTTATTTTGAATTCTTTGTCTGAAAGGTCACCTATCTCCATCACTCCAGGATTGGTCACTACTATCTTATTTAGTTCATTTGGCGAGGTCATGTTTCCCTGTATGTTCTTGATGGTTGTGGATGTTCGTCTATGTCTGGGCATTGAAGATACAGGTATCTGTTTTAATCTTCACAGTCTGGACTTGTTTGAACCCATCCTTCTTGAGAAGGTTTTCCAGATACTCAAAGGGAATTGAGTCTTGTGATCTAAATCTCTGGTCACTATATCAGCACTGATGATGCCCCAAGCCCAGTAAGGCTGTGACTCTTGCAGACTCCTGGTGGTACCACCTTGGTGGTCTTGGATAAGACACAGGAGAATGCCCTGGATTACCAGGCAAAGTCTCTTACTCTCTTCCCTCACTGTCTGTGCTACATGCTGCTGGAATTGGGGGAGATGATGTGCACACTCCCTAATGGCCACCAGCACCAGGTCACAGCTAAAGCCAGCCCGGTCTCATCCAAAGCCCATGGGTACTGTTGCCTGGCTACCTCTGATGTTTGAAGTCCAATCATTCTTTACTCATCAGGTGGTGAGTCTGGCCAGGTCTGGGTCCTTCCCTTCAAGGGAGCATGTTTCCTTCTGGCCCAAGGTGGGCCCAGAAATGCCATCCAGGAACTAAGACCTGGACTCAGGGCCTCAGGAGTCTGCTTGGTGCTTTATTTTACTGTGGCTGAGCTGGTACCCTAGTTGCAAAACAAAGTCCTCTGAGCTCCTCCTTTTCTTTTCCCCAAGTGGAAGAAGACTCTCTCTGAGCTGTACTGTCTGGAGTTGGGGGAGAATTGACCCAGGCACTGGCTTGGCTGTAGCTGCTGGTGTTTCACTGGGTCAAGTGCACCCCAAGTACACTGATTGTGACCGAGTACAACCTTTGTGGCCCAACTGGTTTACAAATCCAGTTCAGGCCCCAGACTGCTTTGTGGCAGGCGGCAGTGGGGCCAGCTGGAACTTGGGTTTCCAGGCAGAGGGTTTCGCTTGGCCGGGCTGGTCTAAATGCTCCCTCCACGCGCTCCGGCAGAATTCTGCCTTGTTCTGTGTTCCCCTCTGCCAGGGCAGCCCTGAGTTCCAATGCAAAGTCCCACGAGCACTTCACTCTTCCTCCCTCGGGCACACAGGTTCTCTCTCCACTCCATGTGCTGCTGTGACTGCCAAGGGACGGCGGATGGGTGGCATAGGCAATGCAAGACTGTCTTTTCTGCCCACTTCTGTGCCTCTTTCCTTGATACAACGTTAAAACAAAGTAGGGGATGGGTATATACAAACACGATGAGTGAGATGTGCAACGTTTGGGGGATGGTCATGCTTGAAGCTCGGACTTGAGAGGGGGGGCATGTGCAATATACATAACCTTAACATTTGTACCCCCATAATATGCTGCAATTAAAAAAAAGGATAAAAATTTAAAAAAAAAAAAGTAGTATCATTTTTGGTTCTTCTGAAGGTGCTTGCTTGCATGGATAGTTGTTGAATTAGGTGTTTGTGCAGAGGGACGATCGCTGGATGTTTCTATTTGGCCATCTTGCTCTGCTCCCTCTGCAAATTTATATTTTAGTTATCCTGAGATATAGTTTATATAAGAAAGTTGGGATAAATGCTTTATTGTTTTCCTTTATTTAGTAGACTTTGTAATAATACACTGATTAAATAGTAACAATTCTGGTCTCTGGATGGAGTATAATGTTTTGAGTTTTTACTTCATTTATACTTTTATCTCTAAAAATGTCTTAACAAAAATATCTAACTTTAAAATCATTAAAATACTTTTTTGAATAAACAATCGGTCATAAAGACCTATTTGCAACTAGTAAAATTGCTCTGATCTTCTGAAGTATTAAAAGTTGAATGCATGTCAAAAAAATTTTAAGGAAATCTGAAACTGAAGTGCTTTCTGGAGGTTTTTAATGAAAGCATTTTATACTGAAGTTAAGACCTCTGTTTTCTGTCATTTTCAGAGAGATAACACCTCTCATGCTGGGGCCTGGGTTCAGTACTCACTCAGAGGAATGAACGTCACTTCCTGAACCACTTTCTACCAGCCTAGACTTTCTCCAGAGATTTCCCATCCACACACAGGCCAAGCTGACAATACTCAGAGGTTACAAAACCTGACAAATCACAGGTTGAGGGGAAAAAAAGCTTTAGGACTGAAAACTATCAAGAGAAATTGAAAATGAAAGATGAATGCAATTATATTTATGTAATTTACAGCTACATTAGAATGGAGGAAAAACTCAAAATAGGAACATTTTTAAAAATCTAAAGATTGTAACAATTAGCAGTATCATACTGTTGACCTGTGTTACGTTATGAATAGTCTTTGCCAATGCGACATTAAATTTAATAAGTTAATAAAAAAGTTATAACTTTGGGGAAAATAATAGGGTAGTTTTTCATTTAGAATTTCAAAACTGTGCTTCAGTCTCTAGGATGTTTTTATTTAGGGTGTGTGTGTGTGTGCATGGTGTGGTTGTGTGGGTATGAGTGTGTGTGTGTGTGGTGTAGGGGGATTGTTGGTATGAGTTATATTCCTTTCTCGTCTCAGCCTGGGCTGACAGATAGAAGTTGAGTAATACAGTCTAGCTTCAGTTGATTGTTTTCTTTCAAAGAAGAAGAAATTCTTTCCATACTATCTTACACAGTTTGCCTAAGTCATTTAGCCACAAACGCATACCTAAATATTTCTCATTCTCAAAATAATTTGATTTTAGAGAAGTATACAGGGAACCACCAGGACCTTAATTTTTTCTCCCAACTATTTATTTTGAGAATGATCAAAGCTACAGAAAAGTTGAAAATAGTTCAATAAATACCTATTGTTATGGGCTGAATTAGGTTTCTACAAAATTCAGATATTGTAGCCCTACACTACAGTATTTTGGAATGTGACTGGTTTTGGAGATAGTATCTTTTTTTTTTTTTTTGGTTTAAATTTGCAATTTTTTTTTTTTAATTCGGCATATTATGGGGGTACAGATTTTAGGGTTTCAATAAATGCCCCACAAGTCTGAGTCACCAGCATGACCATACCCCAGATGGTGCACATCTCACTCATTATGTATGTATATACCCGCCCCACTCCCCCCTCCCACCTGCCCAATACCCTATTACTGTAGTACCTATGTGTCCACTTAGGTGCTGCTCAGTTAATACCAGTTTGCTGGTGAGTATATGTGGTGCTTGTTTTTCCATTCATGGGATACTTCACTTAGTAGTATGGGTGGAGATAGTATCTTTAAAGAGGAAAATAAGTTAAGGTAAGGCTGTTAGGATGGGCCCTAATCCAACCTGACTGTTGTTTTATAAGAAGAGACCTGGACACACGGAGATGCCAGCGGGCATGTGCAGAGGGCTGGCCCTGTGAAGAGGCAGTGAGAGCCCAGGACGGCGGACTCAGAGGAGACCAACCTGCTGATGCTTTGAGCTTGGACTTCCAGTGTCTAGAACTGGGAGAAAGTAAATCTGTGCTGTTTAAGCCACCCATTCTGTGGTATTTTATTATGTTACCCTGAGCAAACTAATACACCCATATAGCTTTCATACACATTCACTAATTGTTAACATTTTGTCACTTTTGTCTGGGCCCTCTCTCCATCTCCCCACCTCCCACATATACTGACCTACAAAGTAAATACAGACTCACACACACACATCATACATGCATATACATATATGTATGCATACATGTACTGCACTTTTGGCAGGGGCAGAGGGAACGGGAACCATTTGAATGTTAGTTGCAGGAATTAGAACATTTTTTTCTCTGAATACTTTAGTGGGCACCTCCCAGGAACCAGCACATTTGCTTATAAAACCACACTACAAGTTTCACATTCAGAAAATATAAACAATAATCCAATGCATTTAAACTAGAATAGTCATCCAGACTTTTTTAGGGCTTTTATGATATTAATCTTTTTAATGAGCAGTTGTGTTGCAGAATATCCCTCAGTGTGAATTTGTGTGGTAGTTGCTTCACAATCAGATTCACGTACAACATTCCTGGCAGGAATACCACACAGGTGAGGCTGTGTCCTTCCCACTGGGTCAAATCAGAAAGCTCAGTTTGTTCTATTATTTGGGATGTTAAATTTGGCTATTTGGTTAAAATAATGTCTTCCAGATTCACCATTAAAATGTACTCTTTTTCACCTTTGTAATTAATAAGCTATCTTTTGTTTGAGAGTTTGATACTGTATAAATATTGTGTTTCCCAGTAATCTTTCACTCAATAGTTTTAGCTCATTGGTGAGTCTTGCCAGAATCAATTATTATGGTGGTAGGTACAATATGGTGATAGTATTTTTAAAAATGGTTAATTGGAATTTTTCTTCAAAAAACAACTTTCCCTTCCTTCTTTCCCCTTTTAATTTGTTTTTCTCCCAATGTAGACTCATGAACTGACTTTATTAAGCTTTTCTAATACATTTCTGTTATTATTCATCTGCATGTTCGCATTGTCCCAAATTTCACAAGCAGGCATGCTTTTCAATTGACTCCATGTCCTTGTGACATGCTCCTATGGGTTTTGGGGCATATCCTTGTTTTCTGGCATGAAAAGATGTTTGTCTCCCCTGATTATATATAATAAATAGCAACTTTTTCATTTTTTTGTTATTTCTCTTAATTTTAATCTAGAAGAGTTGCCCCTCTTTGTTTTAAATCATATTGACATATTGAAGAGACTAGTTCAGTTTCTATAAGGTTCCATCTTTTAAGTTTGTCCCATTGTTTCCTCATGATATCATTTAACTTTATCACCTCCATTTCCTATAATGAGACTATAGTGAAACTGAGACTTAAATGTTTCATTGGGTACAGGGTAAGTATTTTTGGCCGTATACTTCATAAGTTGTACTATACTTTCTATTGTATCACATTAGGATGTAATTTTTAGCTGCCCTACTCTTAAATTTAATAGTTACCCTATTATTAAATTGTGATGTAATTTCATCATATCTGTATACAATAAAATGCTATTATCACATTCATAAAACTCATGTTTATGTGTTATTCAAATCAGATATTATTATCTAATGATTATAATGAGATTTTACTGATTTCAGTACATATATCTAATAGCTTGTTGAGAATACACCTTTACATATCAGAAAATTGTTGTAAAAATGAAGTAACAACATATTTTTGAAATTGGGATTCTAAAACTTTGACATTTTTCTTTTGCTCCACCAATTCCACAGCTAGAGATATTCTACAGACACTTGTCAAGTTCATAATTATAATATTTTAGGATATTCAAGACAGCAATATTTATAGTCATAAAAATGTAAAAACAACCAGGGATTCATCAAGAAGGGACTTAATAAACCCAATGTGGAATATTTGATATTTAACTATTATACAGCCATTAAAGACAGGTAGATCTCTTGTAAGGGTACAGAACACTGGGCTAAATTTATTTAGTGAGGAACATAAGTTTCAGAACTTACCAGTGCAATTCTATTTATATTTAAAAGTAAAACAATGGAATGAATGAATAGAGAATATCTGGAAAACTACAAGAAACTTTTATAAGAAAATGGTAGAGAATAACTTTGACAAAGTCAGACAAGATTTTCTTTTTAAAAAGTATCCATTTTAAGTGAAGATTCATTTAGTTTAAGGCCTACTTTTTCACTTTTTACATTCATTTATAATAGATTACTTTTCAAGACATATCATCTGATTTTTCTGTTGGACAGTCTTCAAAATTTTAAGAATAAGAGGCCTGGATTTTGCAGAATCCAGTATTATTTATTCACTATAAGAAAAGCAAACAAGGTGTTCTAAGCTCACGCCTGAGCAAGTCAACCTTAGGACACCCTCTGGCCAATCTATCTGACCATAAATGTGACTTTGAAATTAAGGGCTAGGGAAAGATACCTGCTCTTGTTACAGAAATACACTGAAATGCAGAAATCAGAAAACTTCACACATCAGAAAACTTGGAAACCCGGAGACAATAATCACAACAATAACAACAAAAACAAATCGAAGAAGAATAAACAAGCCAACAGTAACAACAAAATGAACTGCACTTTCTTAGCAGATTGGTTCATATTGAATAACCACCATCATTGACAAAAATAATAACAATTAGATTAATAGCACACCATTGCACTGACTAAGGATTGTTATTTCTCAAAAAACATTATCTGGAGAATTGTCTCTTGCATATCCTTTTTTTTTCATGCTTATTCTATTTTGGAGATTCCCTAGTTGAAGATGAGACATAAACTGACAGCTGTTTAATTTCAGGAGCACACTCTGTCCTACTTGTACAGTCTGCAAACAGCACGTCCTGTGGGCCTGCAGGGACTGCCAGCCCCCACACTGCCCACCAGTGGTCTGCACCCTTCCCTCCGGGAGCCCCTTAATGAGCCCTCGACTCCTGCAAGCGAAAAGAGAAGCAGAGGGGCGCTGGTCCTGCTGACAAAGCAGTTTCCACTGCGCCTGGTGTGTTTCGGTTTTCACGTTGGATTCATTCCACCTTTAATTAAAGAAGGTGAGATTTGTTTGTTCCCTTTTGATTTTGGTCACCTTCCCCAATTGAACATAAGTCTCTGTCTCACAAGCAGAAGGTTAACATTTATTCAAGTCAGGAGCGTGGGAACCAGCTTTTCCTTTCCCACAGATATTCAGCAAAACCTGCCCCTACATTCAAAGATTGCTGGTTTGGTTATATAATTTACATAAACAGAACAACTAAGTTATCTCTGGCCATCTTTGGATACGACCCACACACACAGTCATCTTCTTTATTTCTAGTGATAGTGCTAAGAGTTGGCAATAGACAAAACTGGACTATTGTTAGATTAGCTCAGCTGCACAGGCACCCAGAGACCCACAGTTTTCCAAGGACTGTGATGTCTGAGAGCACTGTGAGGCCTCTGCCTCCTCTTGGCTCTTCCCCAAGGGAGTTTTACGATGCATCTCTGCTACTCAGATGTCAGCAGACACTTGGAAAGTTGCCCCTCACACACTCCTTCCATCCATATTTATGCAACTTCTTTGTGCTTTTATTTAATAGAATTGGCCTCCTTATTCAATCTAATTTTAACACAAAAACAAATAAATTTCTACTTCAATGGAAAGGAAGATGATATGCCTATCCTTTGCTTATCTCTGTGGGCTATTCTATTGTGTCATATCATAAGGAAACTGGTCTTATGGGAAATACATAGAAATTATAACAGAGAAATTAGACAGCTCAATAAAATAAAAAGGAATTTAATTCAGTCTACTGAACAAGGAGAACAATCACGTTAAACACAGCACTAGTGCGTGGTGCATGGAATATTATTCCAGCATTTGCAGACCTCCTGATACCCCCACAAAGCACATTCAAGTTAAGGTACTTTAATGGCCTTTGTTAACTGATCTGTAAGAAATGTGTGAAATAAATATCTCTACGTCATTTCTATTTTGACCTCATAATAATCTATATTTCTACTTTCTTGCTGTCTTCCTTTGTATTAATAACTCACTACTTCAACTTCTAACAAAATGCCCTCAAGCCTCAGAACACTTCCAAAATGCTGTCACGAGAGTTGGGATTTTTCTTTGGTTTCACCATTCTCACCTGCACAATTCGACCCCAGGGCCTACATTACATTATCTTTCTTACGAGACTTGCCTTTTATGTTTCTTTGTCTATTTATTCCTCGCTTAGTCCACCCATGTCCCCTCTCTCTGCATGCCATCTCTTCCCGGTTTTGCCCTGAAGGTGCGCCTGCTCTCTGTGGGTCATACCTGGCAGTCACATTGTGTGTGAGGAAAACTCTGTACGTTAGGTTTTAGGCCCAGACCTGTCTGCTTCCTTCTCATCCTTGATTCTTATTCTTCACTATTTTTAAGCCTTGAAATTCCCTGGACCTGAAGTTGTCCCACACTGAGCTCCACGTTTTACTCTCCCTCTATCCTACCTTGGCGTGAAGACTTGAATCTTCAGTATCATGATTGAGATCTGGTCCTTTAAGATCTGGTCCACACCCAAGCATGGCTCATTCTGTCTCTACTTCTCCTGCTTCCTCTACTCCGTCATCTTGTTCTTTCAGCTTCACATAAACTACTGAAGAACCACTGCAATCATCTTTAAATTAATTAGCCAAAATTTTAAACTTCTAAATCTAGTATTCAAACTCTGGCAACCTTCGTCTGATCCCTAACTTTTTAATTTAATTTTCAGATTTGGCTTCTTAATTTTTTTTTTTTTTTTGAGATGAGGTCTTGATCTGTTACCCAGGGTGGAATATAGTTGCCTAACCATAGCTCACTGCAGTCCCAAACTCCTGGGCTCCAGCAATCCTCCTGGTTCAGCCTCCCCAGTGGCTGGGACTATAGGTGAATGCCTATAGTCCTGGCTAACTTTTTAACTAGACCTGGCTAACTTTTTTTTTACTTTTGTAGGGTTAGGGTCTCAAGATGTCGCCCAGGTCTTGAACTCCTTGCCTCAAGCTATCTTCCTGCCTTGGCCTCCCGAAGTGCCGGGATTACAGGCATGAGCCACCATACTCATACTGGCTTCCTCATTTTTAAAAATTTACAATGAAAGATGACTTTAAATATGTAGTTTTACTTTCACTTAAAATTGATGTGAAAAGAACAAATAATTTTTAATGGTTTTGTTTTATTGTAAAGACTATACAATTTTAGATTTGAAAGAGCAAGTGTTAAAATAATTATTTTGTAATTTATGTAGGGAAAAGAAATAAAAAATAAATGGTATTTATTTTAGCTATATTTCATGAATCATATTTGTCCTATGAGCTTTAAATTTTTTAATAGCATATACATGTAAAATAGAAACTCCAGGAGAGTCAGTACTTTAACACCTATAAAAGTGCCTGGTATTTAGTAGGTACTCAATAAATATTTGCTGACTCAATGGCTATAAAATTTAACAGCTACAAAATAGTATAAAATGAAAAGTAAGTTTTCCTGTCTCTCCAGATACCTGGTTTCTACTTCCAGAGGCAATCACTACTTTACCACTTTCTTCTATATTTTTCTAGAGATATTATAAGCCCACCTAAGCATGTGCATATCTATGTAAACAAAGCAATAGACATGTGTGTGTTTCCATGTGTGTGAGCGTATGTGTGAACACACCATAGCTATTCTTTTCTTCTCCCCTCAAACGAGAACTTCTTATGCACATTTTCTGTACCTTATCTTTGCATCAACTATATTTTGGGTGTAATTTCATGTTAATTTTTGGGAAAAAAACCCTCTCTTCATTATAAAGATGACATAGTATTCCTTGTATAATCATATGCTCAGTTTATTTGATGAGTTTGCTATTTCTGCTATTTCAGTTTCCAGGATTTTGTGATTTTAAGCAATGCTGCAATAAGCGTTCTTGTAAGGATGACATGGCTCCCATGAGCCAGTGTTTGGAGGATAATTTCTGTCTTAGTTAGTTTGTGCTGCTATAATGAAATGCCAGAGACTGGATAATTTATAAAAAACAGAAATTCATTTTCTTACAATTCTGGAGGCTGGGGAGTCCAAGATCAAGGTGCCAGCAGGTTTGGTGGGAGCTGCTGTTTGCCTCCAGCATGGCACCTTCGTGCTGCATCTTCCGCAGGGGAGGACTGCTGTGGGCAAGGAAGCCGAAAGCCAGGGGAGGCCTCTTTTCTACATTATATTTTATTTTTTAGTTGGCCAATTAATTTGTTTCTATTTTTTAGTAGAGACGGGGGTCTCACTCTTGCTCATGCTGGTTTCGAACTCCTGACCTTGAGCTATCCGCCCGCCTCGGCCTCCCAGAGTGCTAGGATTACAGGCGTGAGCCACCGTGCCCAGCCCAGGGAGGCCTCTTTTATAAAGGTCTTCATCCCACTCACAAAAGGAAGAGCCCTCATGACCTAATCATTTCTTAGAAGTTCCACCTCTTAATACCATCGCATTGGCCATTAAGTTTCAACATCTGAATTTTGGAGGGGACACGATCCATAGCAGTATCCTAGAAGTGAAATCACTGAATCCAAGAGTAAATGCATTTAAAATTCTAATAGATATTGGCAAATCTCCTTCCATAGATATTATCCTGATTTATACTTCCATCAACAATGTATAACAGCACCATTTTCCTTCACACTGGCCAACACATTGCTATCAGATTTTGAGATGATTGTAACTTACAGTTGAAAAATGATATCACATTGTAAACTTAATGTTCTTTTCTTTAAATATAAATGAAGTAAAATACATTAATTACCATCCCATTTTAAAGATACTAGTGATTTTATTCCTATAATTGTCAAGAACTCTTTATATATTACCAACTTATTTTTACCACTGTTTTCTACTTTTGTAATGTCAGTCATCATTTCCTCACTTTTTACCCTCACATAGTTCCTCACGTTCCCACCTCACTGGCTTTGCACTTGTAATTCTCTTTTTCTGAAATGCATGTCTCTAGACTTTCCTTAAATCCGAAATCAGAATCTGAATTCCATATGCACTGAATATCTCTAGGTAGTAGCAGAGAGGAGACACCGGTAATAGGAATCACTTCTGGGTAGGAGAATTGGGTACATGGAAACAGATTTAGGGAAGACTGACTTTTCACTGCAATACCTTTTGTACTTTTGAATTTTGTATCAAGTTTATATGTAACCTCTACACAAGCAAACACATGCACAAATACACATATATTGTCAATTCACATCCTTGTCTTGCAAGGCATAGCTTGAATGTAATTTCCAGCTAAAAGTTATTTATCATTAGTATTATTAATACTCATGGACATTAACTACATATACATATCTATAAATTGCATAACATATCCATTTTTACAGAAAAATAAAAAATATGTCTTGTGTAGCTTGCTATCTTTTTGATTCAGAATCTACATCCGATTATTCTTTGAGTTCTGCCAACATGTTTAGCACATTTCTTAATCAATGTAGGTATCGAAAATTGTTTAATTCATTTAGCAAATATTTATTGAGTTGCTGTTCTGGGAAAGTATCTTGGCAATCACGGGCAATAGAATTTACAGTCACAATCCTTGCCCTTAGACATCCCAGTTAATGATGAAGATAAACACAGAGATAAATAATTCTAATAGGTGCAATTTAGAGACATGCAAAAAGGGAAATGATAAACATCAAGTGATTATCTATCTCAGCATTTCCCAAGGACTCAGTCAAGTGGTATTTTCTTGTGATGATTTTAGGTGATCACCAGGAACACTTTTTATTAGATAATGATTTATTGCAGAAAATACATTAAAAAACTAATAATTTTGTGGAGATTAATTTTGTATGAGGTTAAAGTAGACATTTAATTTTAAGGCGTTAGTCACTATAAAGTAAAATGTTAAGTAAATAAGC
The DNA here is from genome assembly GCA_008750895.1 of Mirza zaza. NCBI lineage: Eukaryota > Metazoa > Chordata > Mammalia > Primates > Cheirogaleidae > Mirza > Mirza zaza. The sequence goes on along the minus strand of VSMD01137396.1, from coordinate 33,594 downwards.
ATTTAGACAGAACACAGCCACTGCAGCGTTGGTGTGGCAGAGGTAAGAATGACTGAAGGCTGACAAATGCCGATCTACCCCCTCCCAGCCAGGTCCACGCTGCCTTGATAAAGAGGATTATAATCAAATGTTAGAACAGCTTCCCTTCTCTGTGGGTTTACTGTGTATCAAGCATTATGCTATGTGCTCAATGGTAGCACATGTGATCGTCACAACATCCCAAAGAGATTTGTATTTTCTTGAGGAAAGAGAGGCTGACAGAGGTTAATTAAATGGCATAGATCACTAAGAGGTTTTTTTTTTTTTTAATTACATACACTTGTACCTACTAGGAGCCAAGTATTGGTGGAAATGATCACTAAAGATTCTGAACTGGTAAATTTTGGAACTTGAGTGAAGATAACAAATTCGAGATGAATAAATACCCTTTATGACAGGTTCTATGAACTGGTTTTATAAACACTTGGGGCAAGAGAAGGACTGGCAGTGGGAGGTGAGGTCAGGGAGGAAGGAGAGAAGCTTAATAAAAGTTTATTCCAGCTGATCTGTGGGAACGAGAAGCTCATGAGCCAAAGAATTGTAATTTTGGAGTCTGAGTCTGGCCTTGTCATGGGTAAACAAGGGGACATCACGAGTTTTATCTGAGTCATACGGGCAAGGCATTTATTTGCAGTATGCTGTGTTCCAGAACACAGAAGGGTGGGGAGATTTCTTCACCTTCACCGTTTGGCAGGATCACAGGGCTTAGGTCAAGTTCAATATTGTCAATGCATTTCTTGGTAGACAAGTGCGAGAATTTTTAAAAACTATGTGCCTAGAAGTGGAATTGCTGGGTCAGAAAATGTGTCACTTTGCTTTTACTAGATAATGACAAATTGTTTTCCAAAGTGGTTTATCAGTTTACACTTCCACCAACAGTGACTGAGAGCTCCAGTTGTGCCACATTGTCTCTCACACTCAAGGGTTTTAAAAGTTTGCCAGCGTGGTGGAAGTGAAGTCGGTCTCACTGCATTGCCTTCGTCGTTGAGACTGAGCCTATTTCACTGTTCATGGCACGTCGATGTTTCTTCTTCTGTAAAGCGTCTTTGGCCCATTTTTCTATTGGGTTGTTTACCTTTTTCTTACTGCTTTGTGGGAGTTCATCGATATGTTTTGGAAGAACAGCTGTAAGAATGACTGAAAAGGTGCTGACCTGAGGAAGACTGAGATTAAATCTGGGAGATCCACAGCAATGGTAACTGGCTCTATAAACAAATTTCAATGACCCCTGTATGTATGTCTTTTATAATTTATAAGCCTTTCCCTCTCATGTTTTAGATTCTCAGGCCAGTAGGCTGGATGACCTTTCCGAGTTGTTTCCCAGAAATAACAGAATTTCTGGAAGACACAAGAGTGGAAACTGTGAACCCTGAGCAAGCTTCCTGATGCCAAGGGTCACTGTCCCCACCACCTGCCCTCAGTGCGCAGTGGTCCCTTGTAGGCTGCGCCACAACCCGCCCCCACGCACCTGGCCTCTCCTTAAAGAGCCCGTGATCTCCGTTGGTTGGAGATTGATTTGAGGCTTCTTCTCCCGTTTTCCCCACGTCTTTCCCATTAAAATTTCCTTTCTGCCTTGGCAAAAAAAAAAAAAAGAAAAGTTTTGATAAGTTTTGATTTCAGGGTTCTAAGCACTAAATGAGACGATCCATGTCAATTACTTAGCACAGAATTCTCAATACATTTAACCTTAAAGTTTTTCTGGAAGTTGATTTTATCACTCAAAATATATTACAGTATTTATTTATTTATTTTAGCGTATTACGGGGGTACTAGTGTTAAGGTTACATATATTGCCCATGCCTCCCTCTCCCCGCTCAAGTCAGAGTCTCAAGCGTGACCATCTCCAAAACGTTGCACATCTCACTTATTGCGGTTGTATATACCCATCCCCTCTTTCCCCCTCCCACCTGCCCGACACCCGATAAATGTTATTCCTATATGTCCACTGCGGTGTTGATCAGTTAATACCAATTTGCTGGTGAGTACATGTGGTGCTTGTTTTATTACAGTGTTTTTTAACTTATCTATTTTTATATAATTTGCCTTCTAGTTAAGAGCCACATAATATTTTATCATTTATTTATCTACTCCTCTATTGATCTTTGCTCCTCCTATAACGATATGACAATTAATATCTTGAAATGGGTATTTGTGCATCTGCCCAGTTATTTCCATGAGGTAAGTCTTAGAAGTGGACGTGCTGGATAAAAACTGATGCATTTTCCTACAAAGAGATTGTACTCACATATACTACCTCCAAGCAATTATGAAAATGCCTATTTACCCATAATGTTGCCCACAAGGCATTATAAATATTTGCCCATGTAAAAAAAATAATTCTCTTCTTAATGTTTGAATTTGTATTTTATGCATTATTAGTGAAGGTAATGCATATTGATTGTCTATTTTTATTTTATTATTGATTGTCTATTTTTATTCCACCATGGTGAAATACAATTTTAGGTTGTGTACTTAGTTTTCTACTGGACTCTGTCATTTCTTTATTGATTAGTTAGAGCTCTTTATATTGAGGCTATCAATACTTTGTCACATATGTTGCTGGACATTTTTTCCAGTTGCCATTTTTTTTAACTTTATGTAGTTTTAAATAGTTCAACCTTTATTTAATGCTATCTAGAATTTATGGTGTGCTTGGAAAAGCTTTTTCGATTCTAAACTTATAGTTATTTATTTATTTATTTATTTGGTATCTCTTTCACACTATTGGATTAACTGGTTTGCACTTCTTCTGTTTTTATATTTTTATTTTTTTGAGACAGAGTCTCGCTCTGTGGCCCGGGCTAGAGTGCTGTGGCATCAGCCTAGCTCACAGCAACCTCAATCTCTTGGGCTCAAGCAATCCTCCTACCTCAGCCTCCCGAGTAGCTGGGACTACAGGCATGTGCCATCATGCCTGGGTAATTTATATATATATATATATATTTTTTTTTTTTTTTTTTTAGTTGGCCAATTAATTTCTTTCTATTTTTAGTAGAGATGGGGGTCTCACTCTTGCTCAGGCTGGTTTCGCTCCTTGAGCGATCCTACAGCCGCAGCCTCCCAGAGTGCTAGGATTACAGGTGTGAGCCACAGCGCCCTGGCTGCACTTCCGTTTTTAATCCAGTTGGAATTTATTATTGAGGTAAGGATATACATTTTATTTCTAAATGCATAGCCAACTGTCTCAACTTGTTCATTATATAATTTATTATGCATATCTGGTTGGGAGTCCCTATCTCATTATTTTTCTTTTGAATACGTTTTATTGGCTCTTTTTATACATTTATTATTCCATATATACTTTAGAACCCTTTCTTGCATCCCAAGAAAATCCTGAAAGGACTATATTTGGAATCACCAGGAATTAGGTGAAAATTGGCATTTGTCTTTATAGCAAGTATTCCATTTAGAAAAAAATGTGTCTTCCCACTTCTAAGGTCTTTGAAATAAACTTTTTAATTAACTTCCCCATAAATCTTTTATATTTCTTTTTAATTCCTAGGTATTTTATAATTTTGAGGGTTTTTAAAAATTTCACTGAACGAAATCACTTTGCCATTCCATTTTTTAACTTAGTTACTACTAATGTAACATCTACAAAGTGATGTGGATCTTTGTATACACACACACACACACACAAATACACACACACATCATACAATAAATAATAAAATATCAAGATTTGAGAAATATATACTTTTGGATACATTATTTAATTTGCATGTTTTAGAACTCTGAGGACCAGCAATTACACTTGTAGATATATACCCAAGAGAAACCAATACATGTGTCCACATGTGTCCAAATGTGTACAAGAGCCGAGTATGGGTGGGGGAAAAAAAAAGAAAAAAGAAAAAAATATGTACAAGTTTATAGCAGTTTCATTAATAATAATTAAAAATTGGAAACAACCCAAATGTCCACCAAGAGAATAGATGAGCAAATTGTAGCTTCTTGTTATACAAGGGGATACTGTACAGAGAGCAGCAACAGTAGTAAAAGACCTACTGACACAAGAAACAACATAGAAAAATCTCACAACCATTATCTTGAGCGAAATGAGCTGCCTATAAAGAAATACGTACACAATCATTCCATTTACATGAAGTTCAGAAACAAGCAAAACTAATATTGTAATATAAGTGAGAATAATGGTTACTCCTCAGGAGGTTGAATACTGTCTAGGAAGGGTATTGGGTGGTCTTAGCATACGTTGGAAATCTTTTGCCACTTGATCTAGGTGGTAACATCCCTGGTATATAAATATTGTATATAAAAGTTAATTGAGCTGTACACTTAAGATTTATTCACTTCACTCAACATAAATTTTACCTAATTTTTTAAAAAGTAAGCTTCCTAATAGGCTTGTATATATCTAGTCACTAAAATAAAAGTCAAGATAAAAAACAAACCAAGAGAGCCTGAAAACAAACAAAAAAAAGCAAAACATAGGCAACTAATTTGTCTTAAAAATTCACTCATCACTCTAAGACTCCTTCTAAGCATCGATAGTTTGACCTGCTTTAGTGGGTAGCCCCCAGTATTCAACCTAGAGTATCCCAGATGTCCCAGAATCCCTCTGGGACTATGCTTTCCTAGGCGTCCCATATTTCTCTGCATGACATTTTCATCCCCCAGTCTCCCAAGGCAAAAGTTACAGCACCATGTTTTACACCCTGCAGTAACTGAATATCATCTCATATCAACCTCCTATCCCATTTTACTAATACCATCTTCAAATGTGAGTGCAGCAAATGTTTTTTTTTTTTTTCATTTTTCTAACATTAGGTCCTATAATGAGTTGAATGGTGGCCCCCAGAAAGAAGTGTCCATGCCCTAATACCTGGGACCTGTGCATGTGACTTCATTTGGCAAAAGGGTCTTTGTAGATGTAAACAGGTTGGAGATCTTGCTATGAGATCATCCTGGGTCACCAGGTGGGCACTAAATGCAATGATGTGTCCTTACAAGAGACACACAGAGGAGAAAGAGGGAGAAGGGGCCGTGTGAAGACAAAGAAAATATTAAGGCAAGGGCAGGGGCTTCCCTAGAGCCTTCCAATGGAGTGCCGCCCTACCAACACCTTGACTTGACCTCTGGCCTCCGGATCTCAGAAAATACATGCCTGTTGTTTTAAGCCACTCAGTATGTGGTGATCTGTTTCAGCAGGCAGTCCTAGGAAACCAAGACAGTGCCTAATAAATCCTTCGATAACTTTCTAATTGCATTACAGTAACTGTCAATCTCTGAGCACCTACTAGCCACACCAGGCATTTTTTCCAGATGCTTTGAACAGATAAACTAAAGGGCAAGTGGGAAGATGGTCTTTAATAAGGGTATGCAGATGGACAAGGCAGAGCGGGCTCGGGCTAAGGTCTGTGTGGCACAGGGACTCGCATTTACAGGCCTCCACTATAGGGGAGGCTCCTTCCTGACACTCAGATGGAGGAGACCACCCACCTGTGGAAGTCCGGCTCCTTGCCAGCAAGCAGCCTGTGCTTGCTCAAGAGCTCATGAAGTCTTGTAAACACTAACTTGGCCAGTCAAAAACCACAGGAAGAGGGTGAAAGGGACAAAGTAAAGAGTCAAAGAATACTCGAACCTGACGGGTTTTTGTCTTTTTTTTTTTTTTTTTTTGAGACAGAGTCTCACTCTGTTGCCCAGGCTAGAGTGCCGTGGCATCAGCCTAGCAACCTCAAACTCCTGGGATCAAGTGATCCTCCTGCCTCAGCCTCCCGAGTAGCTGGGGCTACAGGCATGTGCCACCATGCCTGGCTAATTTTTTCTATATATTTTTAGTTGGCCAATTCATTTCTTTCTATTTTTTAGTAGAGACGGGGGTCTCGCTCTTGCTCAGGCTGGTTTCGAACTCCTGACCTTGAGCGATCCTCCCGCCTCAGCCTCCCAGAGTGCTAGGATTACAGGCATGAGCCACCGTGCCCGGCCAACCTGACAGTTTTAAAACTCTTGAAGACTTAAACTCTTTTATGCTTTTCATAACTCCCCTCGCCTCACCCGCTTTTTAACCTTAAAGTGCTTTAGGAAATGGTATTCCTTGCAGCAAGTGAATATTTAAGTTCAAAAATTCCTTGACTTTTTTTCCTGAAAAATTAAAATAATTATAAAAAGTATACTTTCTTAAGAGTAGCAAAGCACCTATAGGCAGCAGTGTACTATCAATGCTTAACAGCTGCTGGGGGTGAGGGAGCCTTATTCTGCAGTGCTCACTGATTTCCCTAACGTAAATACATCCACCATAACTGACTGCAAGGTAGAAACGTCATGTCAGATGGCCTAGGAAGGCTCCTGGAAATTGGTGGGACAATTGGTGGCTCACACCTGTAATCGCAGCACTTCGAGAGGCTGAGGCAGGAGGATCAGCCCTTGAAGCCGGGAGTTTGAGACCAGCCTGGGCAACATAGTTAGACCTCATCTCTACAACAAAAATAAAAAATAAATTCCTGCAATTCAGCATGCTCCAGCACAGCAAGACAACAGGGAGAACTAACACACAATAATCATCCCAGTTCAGATGAGAGAAACCCACTGACTGGAGAAACAGAGAGGGACTTGACAAGGCTGGATAAATGTTTTCAGCTAAATTAAACTAACAACCCAAGTAACAAAAAGGGGAAGAGAAGAAAAAAGGGAGCCATGAATGTTATCCCATTGTATGGCACTGCGCCTCCATACCCTCCACTGCTGCAGAAAAAAGCTCACACTCACACTGTGTTGCTTACTTTCTTTCTCCAAATGGCCAGCCAGGTGTGAGGGCAGTCTCCTAGGAACAGCCATCAATGATTTTTTTTCCCCCTAAGAAATAAGAACTGAAACCAACATAATGTCTTTCCAGGATGTTAAACAATACTAGGACTAATTAAAGATAACTTAGCTACTGGCTTATGGCAATTTATTCCCCAAAGATAAGAGGATGAACCACCTAAAGTAGACTGATTAGCAAGAGCAGTAGTGCGCTTATCAATACCTGCTCAGGACCCATGCTCTGTGATTCACAGCTGTCATGCCATAAACTTGGCCCAACCTCTAGCAAGTCTCTGCCTTGCAAAAGCCACCTTAGAAATCACCAGGCACTGGCCCTAAAACCCTGCAGATATGCTTCATTCATTTCCTGTTTCCAACCTTATTTAGATCCTGCCAAGTGTGTTTTCACTTTTGCAGCCAGTCTAATAAATCTGTTGGTTTCCCAGCAGACTATTGTGGGAGTGAGCGGTTGGTACAATTGTAAGGGAATCTCAGAGATAGAAATTCCCTCTCCCCAGCTCTGGCAGCTCTTGTTTTGGTGATAGTAACACCTAGAACTATGTGATCAATGCTGGGGACAAAAGACAAAATGCTGAGGGTGGAGGATGGGAAGGACAGAAAAAACACTGATCGGTCTTGAAATTGCCTCAAGTTCCCTTATCTCCTATCTTCCTGGCCTTGGAAAGAGGTTTTGGTCTTAAAGAGGTGAAGTAAGTCACTGGCTTCCTCCCATTCCTCAAATGACTGTAGACCCAAGAAATCAGTCTGTGCCTTTTCCTCCACACAAGCAGCCTCATCCACCACGAAGGTAAGGATGGTGTATTCTCAGAGGAAATTCACATTTATGGTGCCTGGACTATAATTCACTCACTACTGAAGCTCTGAATCTTAATATCAAATGTAGGAATCGTTTTTTAGCTTCAGAAATTCCACAAGCCAAAGAACAATGATAAGAGTTAAAGAGATTGCAACGGGCAGCCTGACCTCCCTCACAGCCACCACCTTTCTCAAATAGAAAACTCACCAGTATCTGGAAGGACCACATAGTTCTCCTATCTGAAACAAGAAACACAAGGTAGAGGGTCACCTAGCTGATTAGAGAGTATTCATGAGAATGAACACAGAGGTCATTAAAACCCTCAGGGAGGAAAAAAAAGATTATTCATATAAGATTTTAATCTATCTATATTTTAATTAAACATTTTATTATATATAAATATGCTTCATGAGAATAGTTTTATATTAAGTGTCATTCCTGTGAATTTTACTTTCTCATCTTTGCCAGGCCTCGACTTCCCCTCTCTCCCTTCCAGTCACCCCCAGTATCTGCCAAGACCTTCAGGGAGATACCATCAGTGTGGGTGGAAAGAATGAATTGCCTGGCTTTTCAGAGTTTGAATCTCACTCCTTGGTGATTTTGAGCATATTGGCTCTACTTCTGCCTCAGTAAAATAAAAGGAAAAGCACCTACATCCTAGGGTTAAAAGGCTCAAATGAAGTAATAGAAGGCATGTGGAACCCCACCTGGCAGACAGCAGAAGCACAACCAACTTCCGATGTGATATTCTAAATCCTGTGCTGTCATTTCAACCATGGTCTCGGCATCTTCACCAGGAGCAGATTCCATTTTAGGAAACCATTTTCTTCGCTCATCTACAAGAAGCAACTCCTCATCCGTTAGTTTTACCTTGAGATTGCAGCAATTCGGTTACATCTTCAGGCTTTATAATATTTAAAGTCTAATGCTTTCTATTTATCATTTTACCACACCCATCTCTTGCTACAGAAAATTGTTTCTTTCTTTTTTTTTTTGTTATAAGACAGGGTCTCACTCTGTTGCCCGGGCAAGAGTACAGTGGTATGATCATAGCTCATAGCAACCTCAAACTCCAGGGCTCAAGTGATCTTCCTGCTTCAGCCTCCCGAGTAGCTGGGATTACAGGTGTGTACCACATCCGGCTAATTTTTCCATTTTTTGTAGAGACAGGGTCGCACTCTTGCTCAGGCTGCTCTTGAACTTCTGGCCTCAAGCAATCCTCCCACCTCGGCCTCCTGAAGTGCCAGGATTACAGGCATGAGCCATCACGCCCAGCCAGAAATTGCTTCTTATGTAAGAGTAAACTTCCAATCTCACATTCTCTTATATATGTTCCAATTTGTCAAGACACAACTAAAATGGAACCTTCTCCATCTTTTCCCATCCCCCACCTATATATTTTAAACTTCCATGTCCCACGGACCGCATTCATTACACTCTAATCAGAGTATCTGAGAAACCAAAGCTTCAAGTCCCTCCCCTATTTTCCGTGAATTCCTTATCTCCCCTTTTTCCTGGAATTCCTTTCCTTGCTTTGTACAAGATCAAAACAATTATCTGCAGTGAGGTCACATACCTTTCCTTCTTTTAGACCTAGATAGACTATTTTAAGCAGACTGCTTTGTCTCGAGATTGGGGATAGAAGGAACTATCTATCTAGATTTGTCTGAGCTGTGAGACTTCCTGAGCCCCCTTTCCCATTCTCACCCCAGAAATGTTATTAGTAGTTCAGCTATAAAAATATCTTACTGCTTATTAGCTGGGCATCGTGGTGGCCAGCACCTGTAGTCCCAGTTACTTGGGAGGCTGAGGCAGGAGGATCGCTTGAGCCCAGGAGTTTGAGGTTGCTGTGAGCTAGGCTGACGCCACGGCACTCTAGCCCATGGAACAGAGTGAGACTCTGTCTCAAAAAAAAAAAAAAAAAAATTCACAGCTTGACTTCTCTGCACATGTGTAGAGCACGTTTTCTAAGTTACAACTATTAGAACAAAGCTAGGTTTTCTACTTGATCGACATATATCTTGCTCAAGGTAGGTACATTTGTCATATGCAAATGCCAAGTGGTTTAAATGTAGAGAAATCTTCCCAGTGTGAAGGGATAACCCCAGGTGTTCCATTCTACCAGAGGCTCCTCCCTTAGCCAGAGAGTTCCTAGGTCTTAGCTCAAATATCTAAGACTTTTAGCCCACATATCTTTTTTTTTTTTGAGACACAGTCTCACTCTGTTCCCCGGGCTAGAGTGCCGTGGCATCAGCCTAGCTCACAGCAACCTCCAACTCCTGGGCTCAAGTGATCCTCCCGCCTTGGCCTTGCAGAGTGTTAGGGTTACAGGCGTGAGCTACTGTGCCCAATCTACCCCAAATAACTAAGATTTATAATTTCTTAAAGCTACCTACTTCAAATTACACTTTAACGACCAACGATCTTCCCAAATGAGACAGGAAGCAAGCCTGCTTGCCCGTCTCTAAGACAATGCGTGCTGGGCTCCCCGAAATCCACATCCTAATAGTGCACCTCCTCGGCACCATCGCCATGTCTTCACATTCTAAAACTCAGAAACCGAGTGCCACACAAAAGGCTAGAGCCGCTGAATAAGCCTGCTGTTGTTTTCTATTTCTTGCTTCTACTAACTTTGTTCTTGTTCTTTTTTTTTTGAGACAGTCTCGCTCTGTTGCCTGGGCTAGAGTGCCGTGGCGTCAGCCTAGCTCACAGCAACCTCAAACTCCTGGGCTCAAGCGATACTTCTGTCTCAGCCTCCCAAGCAGCTGCGACTACAGGCATGCGCCACCATACCCAGTTAATTTTTTCTATATATATTAGTTGGCCAATTAATTCCTTTCTATTTATAGTAGAGATGGGGTCTCCCTCTTGCTCAGGCTGGTTTCGAACTCCTGACCTCGAGCAATCTGACCACCTCAGCCTCCCAGAGTGCTAGGATTACAGGCGTGAGCCACCACACCCTGCGTTTTTTACTCTTGTCTGCACATTGTAGTTACTTAGGGAGCTTTGAAAAAAATGATGCCTGATTTCCAACCCTAGAGGTATAATCTATGTGGAGATGTAGCTTAATTCTTAGTGTAGACAGAATTTGCAAACCTGCTGCTGTACATGAAATACCATTTTCTTCCCAATTTTCTTGTGAGTCGAACTGTGTTCCTTTCCTCTATTCCCACTCCCCCCAGCACCCTGGTATGTTGACGTCCTAATTCCCTGTACCTCAGAATGTGACCTTATTTGGAAATAGTCATTAAGTTAAAAGGAAGCCATACTGTAGGGTGGCCCCCCAACCCAATCCAATATGATTGGTTCTTTGTTGTTTTTTTTTTGTTTTTTGGAGACAGAGTCTCACTCTGCTGCCCAGGCTAGAGTGAGTGCCATGGCGTCAACCTAGCTCACAGCAACCTCAATCTCCTGGGCTCAAGCGATCCTCCTGCCTCAGCCTCCCAAGTAGCTGGGACTATAGGCATGCGCCACCATGCCCAGCTAATTTTTTCTATATATATATATTAGTTGGCCAATTAATTTCTTTCTATTTATAGTAGAGACGGGGTCTCGCTCTTGCTCAGGCTGGTTTCGAACTCCTGACCTTGAGCAATCCGCCCGCCGTAGCCTCCCAGAGTGCTAGGATTACAGGCGTGAGCCACCACAGCCAACCATGGTTCTTATATTTTAAAAAATGCCCCATAAAAAGTAAATTTTTAAAATGCCCCATGGAAAGACAGAGACATAGGGAGAACACCAAGGGAAGATGAAGGCAAAATGGGGGTGTTGTATGAACTAGCTAAGGAACACCAAAGATTGCCAACAAACCACCAGCAGCGAGGAGAGAGGTGTGCAAACAGTCCTCAGAAGAAACCAACTTTGGATTTGTAGCCTCCACAAGTATGAGACAATAATCCCTGTTGTTTAAGCCACTCAGTTGGTGGCACTTTGGTATGGCAGCACTAGCAAACAAATACAATGTTTCACCTGAATATTCTTTACTTTTAGTTTTTATGCAAATAAACCTCCCCTCCAGAAGGACTTTGAAACCCCAACACCACCCATGCAGCCCCCAAATTGACCACGCTATTCCTTTATTGCTTTTTTCCTCACTTTCTTTCAATATATACTTACCGAATATTTACATGCCAGGGACTGCTTAACTTCCAGAGATAAAAGGATGAACAAAAACAGGCGCTCTCATGGAATTTATAATCCAGTGGGAAAGACAATCATATAGTCACCCAAGTAAATATAGAATTCCAGCTGTGCTTTCCATAATAACGAGTCATAACTGTTGCAGTGATGTCCCAGGAACAGCTCTTTCTTATTAAAGATGTCAAGGGAGGCTTCAAGTGTTAAGGGGTAACATTTAAGCTAAAAACTGAAAATTCAGCAGGAATTAGCACAAAAAAAGGAGACAGCAATGACTGAAGTATCAGGAAGCAAATGTGCAAAGCCCTTGTGGCTGGAAGATTCCTTGGGCTCCCATGTGCTGTGCCAAGGTATTATTTTCAAAGGTTTGAACACCGGAGCCTCATACAGATATGGAGGGATCTGTGTCAAATATTCTACTCACCTTAGTAATTAGCTAGGGAACTAGTCAGACAGTAAAGTTAGTTCTAGGATTGAGAAGCAGAACTTTCTGCATATCAGCAGGAATACAAACCAATGTTACAAATAAGATTGCTTATGTTAGACACAAAACTAGTTAATGACCCATAGGGCAATAAAACCAGAATCTTTGAGATTATCTTTTCTACCAGGCAGTTCTACAAGTTAACATGCAACTGAGTAGTGTCTGGGCTCTCGGCAAATGGTAAATGAAGTCAAGCACAGGTACATTCTCCTAGAGAATGTAAATCATCCGATGTTTGTTAAAAAGTGTCCCAGCGTGACAATGCAAGGATATGCTGCTTCTCTTTTGGCTTCCAAGTTTGGGATTACAGTTCTTAATGGTCCAGTTGTGGAGGCTGAGGGGACAGGGTAGGGTGTCAGACTATGCAGGGCTACGTGGGCAGAGAAAGGGGTTCGCCTTTATTCTTAGAGCCACAAGATGCCATTGTAGGACTGTCAGCATGACGACATTACCTAATTCACAATTCAAACAGCCCACTGTGGCTGCTGTGTAGAAACTTACCTGTGTCGTTAGTGAGAAATGGAGGAACCAGGCTAGTGGTGCTGGAGACTCGCCCAGACAGTGGTTGAGGGTGGAGAAAGCAGACAGCTGTGTGAGTGTATTGGAAAGTGACATTTCTGGGAACACAGGATGACCATCAGGTTTAGTAGGAAAGTGAAGACTCTGAGGTATTATAAGACAAGTGGGAAAGCTACACTGGTACAAAGCTCAAAAAGGGGCTCCTGGGGTAGAGTGATGTTTCTCAACCTTTTTGTCATTGGTGCCCCCACCCTCCCCAGGACATTTGAGAATTTTTTTTTCTAATCACTCCCTCCCCCATGAAATTTTACTACCATACATATACTGGATATCTGTCTATGTACTGGGCTTTCTTGTAGGGTGCAAGCCATTGTAATAGCTGAGATTATTTTCCATCTCCCGTGAGGAGGGCGTCATCCCGTTGGACGCATAGGTTAGAAGCACAGTCATGCATCGCTTGACAAAGGGACATGTTCTGAAAAATGCATGTTAGGTGATTTGCTGTTGTGTGAATATCAGAGTGCACTTACACAAACCGAGATGGTACAGCCTGCTGCACACCCAGGCTACATGGCACAGCCTATTTTGTGTGTCTAAACACAGAAAAGATATGGTAAAAATATGGTGCTATAATCTTATGGGGCCACCATCATGTATAAGGTCCATCACTGACCTAAACATCATTACTCAGCACGTGACTGTGTAAATTTAAGAGTCATTTTAAGTATTAATTAACTAGTTTTTTACAGAAAAAGTTTGCCAACCCCTGATCTATACATTAGGACTTCCTAAAAGCCTAGAAAGGATTTGAAGGCAATACAAAGTAGAAAAAATTGGCTTATTACAACAGAAAAGGAGAAAGAATAGGTGAAGGAGAATTTGTAGCTTGTTTTTCAAAAGATGAGAAATGTTCAGTTGGACTCCTAGAAAGACCATCCAAAAACACTGTCGATCAAAGCTGTGCAGTAGGTTTTTTTGTAGAAAGGAGAACACAACTCTGACAGTTTTATTAATGTCTCAAAATGGAGAAATCAGGGAGAGATATTAATAAGGTTTAGCTTCTTGGTGGGAGGTTATGGGGGTGTCTTGCAGGGTGAGGAATTAGTTGGAACTGATAGTTTTTTGGATATTAGAAATCAATAAAAAAATGAAGATGTATAGAATTATGATCAAAGTCTATAGCTAATAATCTACTAAATAGTTATTATCATATTTACATTAAGGTCAATATGATGTTAATTTGCTTTTTGTCTTAATTTCAATATTCCAAGATAATAAACAAGTTAATAAATAATTTGCAAAGCTCTGAGGTAAATGGGTACATTAGGAATTCCTCCTGCACTTTGGAGAAAGGATGATTTGGGTTTTCAAAGTGTGCTATCCTTACTTTTTGCAATAATTGTTTGTCTAGCTCAGGGTTTCTCAGCCTAGCACAGCTATGTTTTGAGCCACGTAATTCTTTGCTGGTCTGTGCTGTGCGTTGTAGGGTATGTAGCAACGCCCCTGGCCCCTACTCGATAGGTGCCAGTAGCACCACTCTTGGTGTTGTGACAACCAAAAAATGTCTCCAGATGTCACCAAATGTTCCCATGAGGGTGGGGCAATTTTGAGAACCACTGGTCTAGGTCATTTTAAACAATTTGTATTGTTGTGGGTTGTATAGCAAATGCAAATGTTTGATGCAAAGTATTTTTTCAGCCTCTAACTTTCAGTAGCAAGCCATGGAGACGTGTACACATTGGATTTTAAACATTAATCACAGAGGATACATTGCTAAATTGTCTCACATTTCCCCATATAATGAATTATCACTATTGTTTCCTCAGGAAACTGGGAAGTGGTTTGAGAGCCATTGTTCTGAATTCTTAACCTCAGTGTTTCAAATAATTATCTTACTTCCAACTCAATTACCTGACCTAACCCCCACGTCTCAGAGGAAGGCCTCTTTCCCCCAAGGCTTCTTGTGATTCCACGTGAAGACGCACAATGACTCTTTCAAGTGTACGTCTTTATAAAAAAAAAAAAAAATTATCCACACATTTTAAAAGCAAATTTTGAGAATTTAACTGGCCAGTTAAAAATCTTTCCCCCAAAGATAGATAAATAAGACTCTATAACTTCCTGGACCCCTATGAGTCAACAGGAACGATTTTCATACACTTGCCTTTGCTGTCTGTTCCTCTGCCCATCCTGAAGAACTTGGCCTCCACCATACCCCAGAGTATTCCTACAGAATACTAAATTCCTAAATCATATGCTGCTTTCACTCTCTGTGGACAGTGGCTTGAGTTTTTAGGAAATTCAAATAGAATGTGACCACTGTCCTACCTAGTCATGCTTATCCTAATAGATTCCTATGCAACAGGGGCCTGGACAGAGCTTGCTTTTTGATATGATGATCTAGATTTGATTCCTTATCTTTGTTCCTTCCTAGATACTTAACAGCTACATGACTTTAGAAAAATTAAATCGGCTCTCAGAATTTCAGTTCCCACATATGAGTAATAAGATTAATATATACTTACAGGTTGTTAAAAATACTAAGGGAGAAAAAAGTACAATTAACCTTTCACATAAAAGTCCCCATATAAATATTTTGTTTTCTTCTTCCCAGAATTATATAACTATCCCTGAGTAAGGCTGTAAGATAAAGCATATTAGTGGATCTCCAGATAGAGGAAGAGAGCAAAGATAAGACATCATTACAGTAATACTTATGTGTTTCAGAGCATTGAACTATTCAGGCTTATTTTAAGAAATCTAATTTTTCTTGTCAGAAAGAGAAGTAGAAAAAGAATACTTGGAAAATAATTTTAAAATATTCATACTTTCCATAATTCCTTCTCCTTACCCAGATAAAATATCCAGGGAAATTAAGTTATTATTCTCTATTTGGAACTTAGAAGTCTGGATACTTACTGTCAGTGACAGGATGTCTCCATCCTCAGGGCACTAGGATGGTACACTTAAATCTAAACTCCTGCTTTCATTCCTGATTATAGCTGTTTCTGTAAATGTTTTCAGAAATATGTCCAGAGTCCCTAACCTACTTCTAAGGACCCCAGGCCATATTTCTTCTCCAATTCCCCAATCCTATGATGCATATGCATTTGTTCTAATTAGTGTAGGGTCTTTCGGTTATTATTCATGATTCAGCTCAAATGCAACCTCTTTCACTAAACAGGTGTTGAAAGTCACAAGAACACAAAGGCTATGGAGTATTAAACTGGTTCCAACTTACAGAACTCTTTTATTGGATTTACTTTATATACATTATTTCGCAAAGTCTTGCTTTTAACTTTCTGAGCTCCTGTGGTCTTGTGTTTCCCACACAGGAAGATTAAGGGCTAAGAGTAACAAGAAGGAATGTGATGAAGGGAGACTGTGACAGTCTGAATTTGTGTCTCAATTTGGGATACAAAGAGAAAATATAGGCCTAAGAGATCCTTGGAAGAAGAGGTGAGAGAAATTATAAATGAGGGTTCTCTCTGTCACATTGTAGAATGATATGTGCCCATATTCATAGTCTAGGAAAACTCCAACTTTGTGCATTGGCTTTCTCAGGGAAACCCTTTTCAGAGGGGGGAAAACCCAGAAGGTATAATCAGTCCCCATCATGGACCCCATGAGTAAGACTTTATGTCCAGAGGATGTGGGCACGGTGCCCTTTCTGTTTGCAGAGTCTTGGTATACGCCCAATTGCCACTTGGTGGCCTTCTCCACATCTACCTCCCAGTAGTGCCTCCCAGAGGTGAAGCTTTCCAGACCCAACACAGTGGCCCTGAAGTCGAATCTCCCTGGGTTGCCAGGTACATCCTGCTGGGAACTTCCAAGTCTCACTCTCCTCAGGTCCTCAGACAAGACCAGGCAGGGATGAGCTGTTCTGGGATCCAAAGTTATGAGTCCTACAAGGAGAGAAAAACTTAGTTAGCCTAGGGGTTCATTGATGCCAGTATCTGAGACATAATCTCATTTTTTTATTTAAAAAAAAGTTTTGTGTTTTTTTTTTTCCCAAAATAGGGTCTCACTGTGCTGCCCTGGCCGGACTGCAGTGGCATGATCATAACTCACTGCAGCCTCTAACTCCTGGGCTCAAGCGATCCTCCTGCCTCAGCTTCCCAAGTAATTGGGACTCCAGGCATCCACCACACATGCCTGATCATTTTTTAATTTTCTGTAGAGATGAGGTCTCACTACGTTGCCTGGACAAGTCTCAAATCCCTGGCCTCAAGAGATCCTCCTGCCTCACCCCCACAAAGTGCTGGGATTATAGGTCTGAGCCACACCAGGCCTGGTTCAGAGACAACAGTTTCTAACGTGCAGGGGCTCCTTGCTGGGTGGGCACAAGTTTCAGGCACAGACATGGGAGAGGCAACTTAGAAGTGTCCAGGAAAAGGAACTTCTAAGCTTTACTTAAACGTGGACATCATAGAGGAAAAAAGTCACTCAGATGTTGGAAAGGGACACAATCTAAAACCTAAGGAGGAAGAACAAAACACAACTAATGGGCTATGGAGAAGTTTAGAAGCAGCTTCACCTCAGTGGCTACAAAACTGTCCTGGTAACCAGTTCCACCCAGACATCATCTGGGACCCAACTCTAGTCTCCTGTAGATCTTTTCTAAGCCTGGAGCAGCCAGAGGCACTGGAGTCTGCTACCAGGGCAGGTGATTCATGGCTCTTCCCTGTGACTCACTCTATGCATCTTAAACATTCCCAGGGGGTGAAGTAGATGGCTAGAAATTGCTGACAGTAGGCCCTTGATATTTAGTAAATCAAGAGAATATACAAACAGAGACGAGAAAACCCATGAGAATCCTTGAGAAAATCAAGTTGGGAGCAAGAACACTCAATGTGCTTCCTTATATTTGAATGTATATGCTTTCTCCTATCTTTGACTAATCCTTTCTTTATCTCTTTCTGTCCAACCTCTAACTATTGTGATTTTCCAGGTTTGGTCCTGAGACTTTTTTCTTTCTACTACTTGTATTCTTTCCCCCTTGGTAATTGCACATACCTGAAGTTTTAAATACCTTCTATATGTTCAGGACTCACCCCATAAATACACTGTTAAATGCCAGAGGGACAAAACACAGGAATCTCAAGTATAAAACACCCAAAATGGACCTCCAAGCCTATCCTTCTGTAGGCTCCACATCTTAGCTAACAGCTCTCTTGTTGCCTTAGTTACCAGTCCTTTGTTTCCTACTTTCTCTAACATCTGATCCAGCAGCAGATCCTGTAAATTCTATTGCTTGACTTCAGTAAGTTAAATTAACTTAAACCTTGGGACTTGCAGTGCAATTCACATCATTATTAGGGTGGTGTCAAAAGCCATGTCTTGATTTTTAAATTTCAAGTTGTATTGGACTTTTACTATCTCCAGAAGACTGGCATAAAGAAATGCAAATTCTCTCTGGAAAAATGTATACCTCCATTCCTGGACTCAAGAGAATTTCTAAAAATATTATCTGAGAAAAAAAGGAAGCTTACTATTAAAAATAAGCATATACTCACAAAATAAAAAAAAACACTATTGAGACTGGCAGAAATAAATCTGCAAGAAACTTTAGATATCAGAATTATCAGGCATAGATGCTAAAGTAACTTTGCTTACTATCTTTCAAAAAAAAAAAAAAATAAAATCTTAAAAATCTCTATAGGAAACCAAAATCAAGACTAAACAGATTTGACATAGAACCAAACAGATTATCGAGAAATCAAAACCAAAATGATTAAGTTAAATGTGCCAGTGGGTGATTAAAACGAAAGAAAGCTACAGACCAATATCCCTCATGAACATAAATGTGAAAATTCTTAACAAAATGTTAGCACATTGAATACAGCAATATGTAAATGGATAAGACATTATTAAACATTTAACCTGGGAATACATGGCTGGTTCAACATATCAATATAATTCACTGTATTAACAGATTAAGAAGAAAAACATGAATGTTTCAAGAGCAAAAGCACTTGATAAATTCAACATTCATTCATGATAAAAATTCTTAGCAAACTAAGAATGGAGGCGTCTTTTTCAACTTGATGAAGGGCAAGTATGGAAAGCCTATAGCTATCATCAAACCATAGAGTGAAAGACTTAGTGCTTTCTTTCTTTCTAAGATCAAGAATAAGGAAAGTGTCTGCTTTCATCACTCCTATTTAACATATTGCAAATCTGAGTCAGTACAATAGGCAAGAGAAATATAGAAAAGGCTTACAGATTGGAAAGGCACAAATAAACTGCACTCATAGATTACATGACTTTGTGCAAAATCCCTAAGAAATGTAAAATCTAAAACTATACAACTTTTAGAAGGAAATCTTTGTCGGGGCAGCCAAAGATTTTTTAAAAAATAGAACAGAAAAAGCACAAATCATAAAAATAAAAAATTGATAAACTGAACTTCGTCAAAATTTAAAACCTCTACTCTTTGAAAGACACACTGTTAGGGAAATGAGAATATAAACCAGACTGGAAGAAAATATTTGAAAAACACATATCTGACAAATGCCTGCTAAATGGAATATATAAAGAAATTCCAGAACTCAGTAAGAAAACACACAACCTAATTTAAAAAATGGGGAAAAGGTTTATACGTGTACATAACTTAAGTGGAGGGCAAATGAACACATGAAAAGGGCAAATGAACAGAGGGCAAATGAACATATGAAAATACACTCAACATCATTAGTCATTCTGGAAGTGTATACTAAAATAAGATACCACTAACACGTCTATTAGGTTGGATCTAATAAAACAGTGACAATCCTAAATGCTGGCAATACTAAATCTCTCACATGTTACTAGTGGGAATGTAAAAAAAATGGCACAAGCATCCTGGAAAACCAGTTTGGCAACCCCACTCCTCAACAACCAAGAGCTAAGAAGCCATGCCCACACAAATATCTGTACACTGGTACTTATAGCATAAAGCTGGAAACAACTCCTATCCATAGAATTGCAAAACAGTAAATAAATCATGGTAGATTTATACAATGGAATAGCACCAACAATAAAAAGAAACAAATTACTGACACACCTAACAACTCGGATGTACTGTCCCTCAGTTACACTGTGCTAAGGGGAGAAAGCTAGCCTCAAAAGACCACATGCTATATGATGCCATTGATAGGACATTCTAGAAAAGGCAAAACTATAGGGACAGAAGAAATAAATCCTCTTTTATATATACTGAATTTTTGCCCCTAGAAGTTTTAAATCTTTTAGTGGAATCTGCCTGCAATTACATTTCAGGGCTGGGAAACTGGTAAAAAAAATTTGTATGGGAAAAGCTTTCAACATAAGATCATAATTATTTTCTTGATAGTTGTCTAATGTATGTAGCATTATTAAGGTCTCTAGTCTTTTAAAATTTTTAAACGATTGGAATTTACTTTTATTTGGGGTGGGATGGTCACTTGATTCTCAAATAAAAAACTGAAGTGCCCTATAGTCATGACTATGTATCAACTTACTGTGGAACGCTCTTAGTATTTGGCTCATTCCTAGTGTTTGACATAAACTCAGGTCTGTGATGGGAGCAGGCTCTAGACACTGAAGCAGTAGTGACTCACCCCTATAAAGAAAGGACAGTGTCAGTCATCTGCACAGATTGCAGGCCCCTTCATCTGGTGTACGGATCTCATTACAAATCTACCAGTAAACATGACCTCCCAACCCAACCCCAGCATCTTAAGTGTTTAACCCATCAGCCTCGGATTCTGACTCAACTGTTTCCAAATGAAAACATACCTTTCCAAACAATGTCTTGCATTCTGAGGGGAAAAAAGAGACAACGTTACTACTGGGTATTTGAGCTAAGTCTTTTGTGAGCTGTGCCCATGAAAATAGCATTTCTTGCAATAATGAAATCAATTTCCATGTAATTACTTCAGCGTCATGGTGCTAATTTTTAGACATCAAATTTTAATATGGAGTAGGAAAAGTCAGAAAAACACTTGAAATCATTTTATTACATTCCCATTTTGTTATGTTCTACACCTCAGCTCAGCCATCTTATTAGAACGTTCATTCTTCGAATGACACCCATCTATTTGCTTTCTAAGCTGGAGGTGGCTTGCTAGGCTGGGAGGGAAGCGAGAGCCTGGTCAGGAACCGAGCTTAGCCACACCTGCTGGCACTGTCTGGAGCCAGGCTTGGCACTGGAATTGAACTGTTTCCTAAGGGTTTGCTTACAGGGGCTTTCCAAATGTGCTAACATTGCAATATGGACCTGGAAGAGGGATATGGACAGAATCATACAAAGACAGTAACATGCTTTCTGAAAAGGCAATATATTAATATGTTACTGCACAAAATTTAAAGTATACGATATTTAGTCTATTCAGGCTGCTATAACTACATATTACACCATAGACAGACTGGGTAGCTTATTCACAACAAAATTTTACTTCTAACAGTTTTGGGGGCTGGGAATTTCAAGATCAAGGTGCTGGCAGATTAGATGTCTGGTGGGGGCTTGATCCCCAGTGGTGAGGCTTCATCTCACTCTAATCTCACATGGCCCAAGGGGTGAGAGGTCTTTCTCGGCCTCTTTTATTAATATAAGGGCACTGATCCCATTTGTGAGGGCTCTGCCCGCAGCACCCAATCACCTCCCCAAAGCCTCACCTCCTAATACCATCACCTTGAGGGTGAGGATTTTGACATATATATTTTAGAAGAGCACAAACATTCAGAACATAGCAGATACTATACAAATAACTCTCATCCTTGGTTCCAAAGGTTACCAAGGAGTACAACGTGCGTGATTTGCAGTAACCTTTTGCCAAAGTCAACAAGCACAAATGTATACATTTTTATATAATACTCTCTAAAATCCAAACAAAAAGCAGTTAGTTCTGTGTCTTTCTTTTTTCACTGAATGAGCTACCTTGAAAATACTATTTTAGTGCCTATATAGAGTTGTTTCCTACTCTGTGGTTGCAGAATATCCCACTGTATGGGTGCATTAATTACTTAACATACTGAGGCACATCTCACTTCAAACTTACTGCTGATAATTTGCAACTGGAAACTAGCTACATGACCTTTCTGTACGGCTGCAGACCACTGGAGACTGTGTTCGGGGAGAGACCCTAATGAGCACTGTCCATGTCTCCTTTCTCAGACAATGAAGGGTTTTTTCCTCGAGTCTTACCTTGAGCACTGCGAAGGCGGGCTCCCCACACTTCTTCTCGAGCTCTGCAGTGACCCTTTGGAGGCTGCAGATCTGCTCAGAAACTCTGACCTCGCTCTCCTTCAGTTTGTTCATGTTCTCTCTCCCCACATGGCTCAATCTCTGCAGAAACATCTGTATTACTATTCGACAACCAGTAACTTCTTTTATTCCCTCATTCAACCATATCTATAGAAACCTGTGCTCCTGCCTGCCACCCCAGAAACAGACATAATTAGGTAAGGCCACGATAACCTTCTGTGTCAGGCAGGACACCTCTCAATAGAAACTTGATTCTTTGACATCTAATATGCATGTTCAAGTTGATGTGGGCATGTGTGCACACAGTCCACTTACCCAGATTAGCAACGTGCACCTAAAGGATATCATGTTTTCTATCTTTTCATTAACTTAAATTAATAAGAAGGAATAAATAATTATCCAACTGGTATCGGTTTCCTTTTTATCCTTCCAAATACACACTCCACCTAGTTACCTAAGGATATGATTATATTATTTAGAAAAAAAATCAATGATGACATATTATATTCTATTGCTAATGAAAGCTTATTTTTTTCTTGGAGAGTGTTCCTTACGAATATTCACAGAGCCATGATATCCTTTTAATATGTTGACAAGTATTCCATATTATGTATTGTAGCACAATTTATTATGTGAGTTTATATTGACAAATATAGATGTTTCTAATCTCTTGCTATCTATAAGTGTTACAATAGTAATAATACCTACTACTTATTGATTGCTTAATAGATATAAGACGCTAATGAACTTTACATAGATTATCTCACTCAAAACTCTTAACAATGTTATGAATTAGGGGCCATTGTTATCTCCATTTTATAGCTAAAGAAACTGAGGCAGAGGTGAAGCAAGAGGTCCAAGACCACCTAGGAGCTAGTAAGTAGCAGAACACAGATAGGACTCCATCCATCTGGCTTCACAGGTTAATGCTAATAACCCATGGCCCTACACTGACACTCAGTTTTACAGCGTTGCTTGTCCATGTGTCTTTCTACAGGTGTATAAATATATCTGCAGTATAATGTAGTAATATATATATAAATATATTTATAGCTATATTTTGCCTTACCTATGTGTCTTTTTAATATGCATGTAGGATAAATTCATAGGAATAGAATTGTGAGGCGGGTCTATATACATTCATTTAACATATCTGTGGTTGTCATGGATGTCTCACTCTGGAATTGACATAATATTCAGCTCTTCTTTTTCTCATTTCTCAAATATTAACATTATGAGGATGTTGTTTTCAACATCTCACCTGTAGCATTTCCTGGGAGGACTTCTCTAGCTCTGTGGCAAACCCGATCGATTGATTCGGACCGGCTTCTCCCAAGTTTAAGTCAGATGTGCATCCTGGTAGTCTCTGGAAGTTCAGCTCAGTCACTTCACTCAACAACCGGAGTCTTGTTCTATATTCGGACTCAATCATCTTTTTATAATTCTGTTCCTCTTCCTTCCTCACAGATATAGATGTGATAGACTTCAGGTTAAATGTGACAGATAGATGATCTATATTTATGTCTTATATCTACCTTACATTGACCACAATGTATTCTTTCCAGCTCTAACCACTTCTCACCACCTCTCTGCTACCTACGCCCCAGCTTACCACCACTTTACCCTAATTATCATGGCAGTCCCTTTCCAGATCTCCCCACCTCAGCTTCTACCCCTCCCCTTCATTCAGCAGCTAGAGTGTTTCTGTGAAAGTGGAAGTTAAGTCATGTGGCTCTTTCATTCACGACCTTCCAGCAGTGTCCCTGTGTCACTGAAGGTCAGCTGCTCTAAATGACTGGCCCCTTTTCTTCTAATTGCACCAGCCACAGCCCCCACTGCCTCTACTCACCCCAGCCAGGCAGGCACACACCAGACTCACAGATTTGCGCTTGCCATCCCCAACCTAGAATATTCTCCCCCACAACCAACACATGGCTCAATCCCCTGCCTCCTTGAGTCTCCTCAAGTGCCACTTTCTGAATGACAAGGTCCTGATCACTTTTATTTAAAAGTGCATCCCACCTCTTTCCCGCTTTAAAAAAATTTTATAGCACTTACCATGTAACATGTTGTACATTAAACTTATTTTGTTTACATCCACTAGAATGTAAATTTCACAAAAGCAGAACTGTTTGTGGTTTTTTTTTTGTCCTAATAATGGACCCCCAACACCTTGCATTGTCCCTGGCAAACAGTGGGACTTCAATATCTGTTGAACATGTGGTGCTTGCGGCTGAAGAAAATTGGATCAGTTTGAAAAATTCTTAAGACAGGCATTTCTTCTTTCCATCCCCAATTGGATATTTACTTTCTTTAAAAAGTGAAAGAGGACTGGACACAGTGGCTCACACCTGTAATCCCAGCACTTTGGAGGTCAAGGCAGGAGGATCACTTGAGCCCAGGCGTTCAAGACCAGCCTGGGCAACATGGTGAGACCCCCATCCCTACAAAAAATAGAAAAATTAGCCGTGCACAGTGGTGTGCACCTGTAGTCCCAGCTAGTTGGGAGGCTGAGGCAAGAGGATCGCTTGAGCCCAGGAGCTTGAGGCTACAGTGAGCTATGATGACACCACTGCAGTCCAGCCTGGGCAACAGAACAAGATCCTCCCATCTAAAAAAAAATAAAGAAAAAGTGAAAGAGAACACCTAAAATCTGTGCTACCTGGCACAGAATAAGCATAAAGACATAGTTTGAAATTAGAAGTGAAACATGGGTAACAGATGGTAAGCTCTCAACTTGAATAGCAATTCTGAAGTTAACCTTTAAAGTGCTGCACAATTTATACAGCCACCAAAAATATTAGAGGTGCTCATTCTTCTATATCACTGTTATGAACCATGTTATTAACTTTTTTGATCACTGCCAATAAGGGTTGCAAATGCCATCTATCAATTTAATATAGTTAATTTGTATTTCTCGTACCATGAGCAAAGTTCAGAAACTTTTTATGTGTTTAAAAGATATTTGCACTTTTTCTACAAAACTCGTTTCTTTGATTATTTTTCTATTAAATTTCTAGTCTTTTTCTTATTGACTTTAAGAGCTTTTTATGTGTTAATATTAGCACTTTTCCTTCTTATGGATTTCAGATTTTTTCTGCTTTGTAATTTGTCTTTTGACTTTGTTTACAACTTATTATTTGCTATCTAACATTATTGGTAATTTTCCCCTAAGAATCAAGGTAAGAACTGACCTGAACTATCATCATTCTTTCTCGCTCATCAGCCAATATGCTTTTAGCTACTTCAAGTTTCTCTTTCAGTGTGTTCAATATTTCTTGGAGTAACTTCTGTGGAGAAAGAGAGCATAGAATTCCAGGTGAGTTAATTGTTTTAGAACAAATGGAGTCCTAACCTTAAAGAACTAAAAAGCCTTAAAGAACTTAAAAGAACTAAATAGCTCAATGTTTTCTTAGCCTTGAAGTCGAAGGTTCCACTAAATATGAATTTGTCTGGTATTCTTTAATAAACATTAACTAAGGAAATGAATGGTTTTGGAGGATCAGAGTATCTGTCCAGTCAGTCAGTCAATCATCCATCAGAGTAGCTGGCCAGAATGCTTTGGGATCTGTGTCAAGCTTACCCTGTAATTCTCAGCGGCTTCTTGTATCCCGTACACCACATGATTCTTGTGCTCCTTGGACTGGAAGCAGATGCTGCACAGCGTGATTTGGTCATCCTCACAGAACAGCTGGGTTGGCTCCAGGTGTGTCTTACAATAGGCATCTTCTGTGATGTTGTGCTGCAACTGGTGGAACCTTTTGGACATCCTGGTAGATGCCCCTAGTGGAAGACTGGACTATTTGTTTCTGATGTGGATTACTTCCCTGCACGCTGAACAGGAAAAGATTGGCAGGCTTCCTTCGTTTTCTGGAACAGGCACAATTGGCAGTGTCAGGGTCCACAGAGACCCAAGGAAACAATCCACACTGATAGAGGAGGTCAGGGCACCCCGGACTTCTCAAATCCAACAGCTCTTTGGCAGCCACGTGCTTGGGGAAGGAGACAGACTTATGCCAGCATTCTGAGATCAGAGGGGCTCTCCCAAATCTTCTGACAATCTCGATCAACAGGCTGAAAATTAATGACCAGCAGCAGCTTAATACAGCACTTCCTTGGAGATCATTTAGAAAAAAAAGTGCTCAATAAAAGCACAGTTCTAATAAGCACTTGAGGAACTACAGGACCAGGGGGAGGAAACAGAGTACAAAGTCCACTGATAGAATTGCAGATCAAAGGGCCGGCACAGAGGCTCCCCGCCTATAATCCTAGCACTGTGGGAGGCTGAGGCATGCGGATTATTTGAGCTCAGGAGTTCGAGACCAGCCTGGGCAAGAGGAGACCCTGTCTCTACCAAAAATAGAAAAAATTAGCCGGGCATGGTGGTGCATGCCTGTGGTCCCAGCTACTCAGGAGGCTGATGCAGAAAGATCACTTGAGCCCAGTAGTTTGAGGTTGCCATGAGCTAGGCTGATGCCATGGCACTCTAGTCCAGGCTAGGCTCTGACTCAAAAAAAAAAAAAAAAAAAAACCTTATTGGGCTCTTCATCAATAACTTAAATGCAAAGGAATCCTAAATCAAAAAGGTGGAAATCTTGGCCTTAAAAGACATATTCCTTAAAAGGCAATGGAATTGTAGATAAATGCACATATAATTTTGGTATGTTACGTTGGTTTCCCAACCACAAGGGTTATACAATTTTGCACTCCAGGCAATATATGAGAAAGGTATTAAACTTTTGGATTATTGCCTACCAGCTGGGGTGAGAAATAGTATCTTCATACACTTTCAAGTTTCAGCTATTTTACTATGGGTAAAGCTTTTATTTTCATATGCTTAAGAACCACTTTTATTTCTTTTGCTGTGAACCCTGTGGTCAAGCCTCTTATTTTCTTCTATCAGGTTTTTGGCCTTTGTTTTCTGGTCAATTTTAAAAGATATTTATAGATCTAAAAGAGTAGCTTCATGAATTCTTGACTCTTTGCTAAAAGAAAAAAAAGAGTACCCCCTTGTATATTATAAAAATTACAAATATTTTCTATTTATTTGTTTGAATATGCTCTAATTTTTTCTTCTGCTTGGCTTTCAACTCCCTGGTAGCTTCCCTGCTCTTGCCTCCCTAAACATGTCCAGGGTGACTCCCCCGAGTCACCAAAATAAATAAATTCAATTCAAATTTTCCTTGAGTTCCCAGGAAGTTAACGTAGCACACTGTGCCCTTTCTCCTGGAACATTATTTACTTCTCTTGTCTACCAAGATCCTGGAGCGGATGTCCCTCCTACTTGACTGGTCTGGTTCCCAATGGCTGTTTTTGTCTCTGCCTCCTCTTGAACCTCTAAATCTTCGTGTGCTCCAGAGTTCAGTTCTGGTCTGGAATTCCAGTCCTACTGTCTCTCCCTAGGTAATCTCACTCATTTCCAAAGATTTAAGTTTCACTCTCCAATTTAAATCTCCCTGCTGGACACAAAGGTCTCAGCTCTTTTGCAACTGAATGTCTAAATAAGCACCCCAAATTAACATCTAAAACTGCCCTGATCTATACCACTCAATCTGAAATACCTTCCCCATTAGTCATATCCTTATTTTATTTTCTTTGTAGCTGACTGATTTAATCTATGAACAAATTTAATTGTGTGTCACTTTCAATCGCAAAAAGACTAACTTCCTTAGATGCATAAAAAAATAATTCTAGGCCGGGCGCGGTGGCTCACGCCTGTAATCCTAGCACTCTGGGAGGCCGAGGCGGGCGGATTGCTCAAGGTCAGGAGTTCAAAACCAGCCTGAGCGAGACCCCATCTCTACTATAAAAATAGAAAGAAATTAATTGGCCAACTAATATATATATAAAAAAATAATTAGCCGGGCATGGTGGCGCATGCCTGTAGTCCCAGCTACTCGGGAGGCTGAGGCAGCAGGATTGCTCGAGCTCAGGAGTTTGAGGTTGCTGTGAGCTAGGCTGACGCCACGGCACTCACTCTAGCCTGGGCAACAAAGCGAGACTCTGTCTCAAAAAAAAAAAAAAAAATAATTCTAAAGATATTCTGCTGGGTGTAGTGGCTCTTGTCAGTAATCCTAGGACATTGGGTGGCTGAGGCGGTGGGAGGATCCCTTGAGGTTAAGAGTTTGTTTGTTTAACACAGAGCTGTTGGCTTGGGTAGTGTTCAGTGGCACCATCATAACTCACTACAACCTCAAACTCCTGGGCTCAAGCGCTCCTCCTGCCTCGGCCTCCCAGAGTACTAGGATTACAGGTGTGAGCACTACGCCCGACCTTGAGGTCAGGAGTGGAAGACCAACCTGAGCAAGAGTTAGACTCTGTCTCTACAAAAAATAGAAAAATCAGCCAGGCCTTGGGGTGCCCGCCTCCAGTCCCAGCTACTAGGAAGGCTGAAACAGGAGCATGGCTTAAACCCAGGAGTTGGGGGCTGCAGTGAGCTACAGGACACTGCTGCACACTACCCAGGGTGACAGAGTGAGACCCTGACTCAAAAAAACCCCAAAACGATCTTGTCTTGTCAAACCAGCAAAAATTTAAGGTGAAATCAGAGAAGGACAGGACAGAGGTTAAATAATCTTACAAAAACCAAGAGAAAGGGCTGTTGAAGCACAATGTTTCCCCAGGATTTGCTAAATTCATAACTACCCTTATTTTTTTTTTTCCTAATTTTTTTTCTTTGCCCTGCCTTTGGCTTCCCCACTTATTCTTTTATCCTGACATGTATACACACGTATGTGTGTGTGTGTGTGTGAATATATAAAAAATATATTACATACAAGCTTCCATAGATACTAAGATATAGTTTAGGAATTTAAAGAAAGCCACGATTAAGAAAGAAAACCATGATATATAGAGCAAAGCTCACTTACTTTCTTTGTAGTAATCCTGGGTATTTTCCTCTAGGGAAAGTAGCTGCAACTATGGAAAGTGAAGACCTTTCAGCTGTTCTGTTGCTCGCTCAGCCCCTCCCTCCACCACCAGGGAGGCATCTGTGAAGTTTCAAATCATATTCACACAATTAATCTACCCAGTGATTATCAGACTCTCAGGGAGCTTTGGAATCACCTGACTTTATTAAAATGCAGATTTCTTGGTCCCACCCCCAGGAGCTCTGACTGAGTAGATTAGGGTGGGGTCTGTGAATTAACAACTCTAAGAGGCTCCCAGAAACTGCTGAACAGCCCGGACTCTGGATCTGGAGTTTCAACTCTTTGGTTGAGTAAGTGTCTTGTTCTTTGTTCTGTCCCCAGTACCTTGTACCGTGAGTGCCTAACACATCTAGCCCCTTTTTTAAAAAATGATTCTCACCCATACGCTGACAATTTCACAGGAAGAGAGCCTTGAAGTTAATACTCTAAAACATCATTGTGTTTTCTCCTTTAGCCATACCAGTTTATCTTAAACTGTTAAACATCTTTACTAGAGAATAATGCCTTACTTCATGGTCAGCGTCTAGAATGTCTGCTGAAGGAAGTGATCATTCCATTTTGGTAGATAGGAAATTCAGGAGTAAAGATAAATGCCTGACTGTGGAATCTGTCCCTGCCTGGAGGTTGAAGGACAATCTGAAATAGTTCATATTTAGCCTCAGTGAAGACGAAATCTGCACAGCTTCCTAAATTTTGTAGTTCCGTCCCCTGAAAGATTTTTATCGAGTTAATCAATCAATCACACTGCTAATTAAACCAGTGATTCCCCGGCCCCCACAGGATAATGAGAATTCTTCTGCCTGGCTATCTGACCTTTCAGAACTTTGTCCTTCCCTAAGGAATCTCAAGTACACCCTTTATCTTATCTCAATATTCCACACCTACTCCCACTTCTAATTCCTAATTCTCCAGTCTTCTAGGAATGGACCACTTTCATTCCTGTGTGTCCCCTGCTCCTCAGCCAGGGCAGCCTCTTTTTCTACTCTTTGATTTTTTTTCTATCCAGTCGTCCCTTCTCTTCCAAATCTCGGTACAGCCAACATCTGTGAAGATGTCCCTTATTCTATCACTTTTTCTTACCATCCTCTGAGCTTCATAATTCATAACTCTAGAGTTTATTCATTTTGATAGCCAACCTATATAATCTTTGCATCAAAGGACAGAGTTCTCACTGTCTCTCGTGAAGTTGTGAAGTCTTTTAAAGCCTATCTTAGTTTTAAGGTAAATAAATTATTAATTCCAGAAGATTCAATATTTTAAGCTAATTTTAAAAACAGTGCAAAAAAGCACGCTAAACTCTTCCTATATCCCACAGTCCTATGAGGGAGGTAGTATCAGAATACACCTACAGCTGGTAAAGCAGAGAGGATGTAATTGAGCACGAGCATTGGGTGAAGAAAATTGCAGGTGTGGGATTTGAATCCCAGCCAGTCTGGTGCCAAATTTCATAATCCTTCCCTAATATCCTTCCTTACCCAATTAAGTGTTAACCAAATGTTTTACCAATTTATTAAAAAAGAAGAAGATACCTTAAATTTGCATTACAATTTATCATGAGATGTTTTCATAGGGCTAGAGTAATAACATAGGGAACACAGATCAGTTTAATGTGTTAGATTTTTTTACACAGGAAACCTTTTGATTAAAAAAAATTACTGAAGAAGTGTGATTTTTTTCACTGTCAAAAAACAAATAAAATTATGAATGAGTCACGGATCTCAAGACATATCTCATGAACTTTTAACATTCCTCTCAAGAAAATGGAAACAAACAGGAAATTATAGAAAAGTAGTAAAGATCATATGTTGAAGTCAGATTTAATGGTGATAGCTCTTTTTTTTTTTTTTTATTTTTTTGAGACAGTCTCGCTTTGTTGCTCAGGCTAGAGTGAGTGCCATGGTGTCAGCCTAGCTCACAGCAACCTCAAACTCCTGGGCTCAAGCAATCCTGCTGCCTCAGCTTTCCAAGTAGCTGGGACTACAGGCATACACCACCATTCCCAGCTAATTTTTTCTATATATATTAGTTGGCCAATTAATTTCTTTCTATTTATAGTAGAGATGGGGTCTCACTCTTGCTCAGGCTGGTTTTGAACTCCTGAACTCGAGCTATCCTCCAGCCTCGACCTCCCAGAGTGCTAGGATTATAGGCGTGAGCCACCTAGCCTGGCCTATGGTGATATCTCTGTATAAAAGTTTTTATGAACACAAATATGTTAGTAAACATTTTAAGACTAAATAAACCGGTTTCTGCTGTGCAAGCCATGTAAAAATCCTGTTTTCTAAATTTAGTAGTTTACACATGATGCATCTGCCTGTGTTTACATGCTTCTTCAGATTTTTTCTTTCCAAAAACTTAATAATTCCCATGGAAATTCGTCTGTAAGTAATTTTAGATGATCATCCCTCTTGGAGGTATGGGAGGATAAATTTGGCAGAAATATCCATGGGTTATATATACTAATCGCAGTTTATATGATGTGCATATGAATAAAAATGTTTCCTTCATATTATTAAATCTTATATTTGACTAGTGTCGATGCTAGCTTAAGTGCATCTTCTGATTATTACCAAAGCAGTATATCTAAGACTTGAAATTACTGTTAGAATAATTGAATGCCTGATTTATCAATGCTTTCCTAGAAGTAGTGGGTAGAACATAGGGATTGCTTAAACATTTCGGTGATTACTATTTTGAAGGAAAGTAAATAGTATTGTTACTGCCAGTTAATTTATTCTTTAGCCTGAAACTATTTCCATGGGCATTATGATTCTAACTATAAACTCCATGGAGGATAATAATTATCTATTATTCTACCAGCTTATTGTAAAGGTCCCTGACTCCTAATTCAGATTTTGTTTTTGTTTTTATTCCCTTAGGTGAGTTAAAAGAAGTTTCCTTTTTAAAGGGCTGTTGGCTGGGCCGATAGTTAATGGTTCAGGATCCCTGTGTATAAGGTGGGAATGAAGAAGAAGAGAGGATGCACAGTACTTCTTAAGGCAAAATAGGCAAAGAGAGGTGTCTGATAGCATCGTAAGCCCTTCCTTGTTTGTACCAAGCTTTGGGTGAGGAACTAATATTAATACTAAAGAACCGGGGTAACAGAAAATATGGTGGCGCTCATGCCAAACATTTCTGCAATTATGAATCCTTACTGGAGAAGGAGCTATTCTTTCTACTCAAGGATATTTTACAGACACCTCTTTCTTAGTCAGGATTCTCTCCCACAGGCATGTCCCCGAAATGCATTCCGGAGGTAGCGTTCTGAGTCCCCACGATGGCGGGATCACCGACTCTGTGAAGATGGTCTACCGTGTCCTGCTGACACGTCTATTAACCACACTCTTCCAATCTAGAGACAAAGGGAGATGAGGGCTCTGTTTTCTCATTCAAGGTTCTATCCACTGGTATATTCGCCAGGGTTCTCCAGAGATTGAATCAATAGGACACACAAACACACAGGAGGGGGTTTCTGGGGGGCTCGGGCTTACTCAGAGATGGAGGCCGCGAAGTCTCGCGATACACAGGCTGCAAGCCGGCGCCCGGGATGCTGGTGGCGGCGCGTGGTCGAGTCCGGAGGCCTCAGGCCCCGGGAAGCTGATGTAACCTGGAGTCCAACGGCCCGGGGAACCTGGAGTTCTGATGTTCGAGGACAGGAGAGGAACTATCTCCCAGCTCCAGAAGGTAGATACTATTGTTAGCCTTTATTGTTTTTGTTCCCTCAGGGCCCTGGGCGGAATGATATCTGCCCACACTGAGGGCGGGGCTTCGCCACCTCACCCGCTCACACTCCCGCGCTAGTCTCCTCTGACTGCGGGTACCCCCACCGCCACACCCCAAAACAGTGCTTTCCCAGGTCTCTAGGTAGTCCTTGATCCGCTCATGCTGACAGTGAAAATCCATCATCACAGTTGGGAAAAAAAAAAAAAAATTCCTAGCCTCCCCCTGAAGCAAGGTATGGACACGTCCGTATGTTCTTCCACTGGGATCTACCACAAAGTTTTGTGCCACTTCCAAGTAGGGTCTTAAAGGAAGAGGCCGTACCCTGCTCCCCTCGAGCCCGCCTTCACTGTGAACACAGTGGTAGGAACTGGGCCATCGAATATCCCGCAAGTTGGAAGCTACCCGTGTTAGAGAAACAAGAAAGAAGAGTCAGGGTCCTGCAGTTCATTGTGCCTACCAGATAGTAAATGAGTAAACTTGCACCCTACTGAAGCCGCCGTTACTTTTTACTGTCACTCATAGCTGAGGCTAACTCGAACACATTGACTGTCCCAAAGTTAAGGTCTGCAACACCTTACTATGGGATTTATTTTTGAGGGGCAGAGGTAGTGCTGGGGATGGGAGGTGGCTGAGGAACAGGAGATGAAGCTTTGGGAGAAGCAGTATTAGTTGTGGAGAAGAACTCAGACTAGCTCTGCCTTCTTTGGCTTTGAGGACAAATGTCCTTTGGCTTTGAGGACAAATGACCGCAATATTTGTAACCTACAAACCAAAAGCATTTTCTCAAAACTGATAGTTCCTGGAAAGAGAGACAATAGGAGGAAACCAATATTTATGTCTAGGTCCTGTGTGCTGGAACACTTTTCATTTGATCTTAGTCCTGCATGGGTAAGTCTTGGTGTTTTAGCTGCTGCAAGCTTGGTAGGAAAGCACTAGAACCACTGTGACTCCAGGCCCA